>JAVHLV010000185.1:0-132022 GCA_036785495.1 Colletotrichum neosansevieriae | reverse complement strand
GGGGGGGGGGGGGGGGGGGGAGGAGACTCCCTGAAGTCACGCGGGCTTTTGCTTCTCCGGACTGAGCTACGGTGCATTTTCTGACGCAGAACGATATCGTGCATGGGGTCCTGCTCGCACGACCCGTAGATCTGCATGTGGAAATCATGATCGTGATCGATCAAACTGACGGCCGTGCTCAACGGCTTCGAGACTATCTCCCACGAGCGACGCAGATCAGTGAGATTCTGGCAGGAAGTGGGTACGAGATGGGGGTAGGGCATCGGATTCGGCATAGATTCGAGGAGACGCACGCACGATTCTGAATCTAAAGCTACGTGGGGCCGGTAACGGTCTCTGGGACGTAGTTAAGTCAGGTAGTGGCCCATGAAATATCTCGACTTACTGGTCAGACATACTCTGGTTGCTCACTAGTGCCTGCACCGAAGAGAGATGAGATTTGTGTGTTATTGAAGATTCCTCCGAGTCATGGGGAATGTCAGATCGGTAACACCAGCGTCCTAGGCCTGCGTGAACTCTTTTCAGCGGAGCAGTTCAGAGAAAACTCACGGTCTCGATAACCCCTCTACTCCAGTCTGTTAGATTGTTGAATGCGACTATACCGGCCTCCGAGCCAATTTCGAATGAGATATATCGAGTAGCTTCTGAACTTTCGAAGGAATTGCCGCGGTTCACGAGCCCGTCTTCTCGGACCCATGCGAAAACCAGTCAAGTGAAGAGAGGGCGGGGGGGACGCTACTACTGAGTATGTCGCATACGCTAGGTAGCTAATGAAACACGAGATTGCCTTCTCAGTCGCAAGATTCGCAAGTACAAAGCTGTCGATATCAGTTAGATGTCATTGATGCATATTCCCGGTTTCTACATAGTGTGAGTGAATGGGCTTTTATTATCTGATACCTGGGATGAAATCTTCTCATACTGTCATACACAGTCATGAGACTGGCTATTTGGTGTCACTTTCCTGATCCAACATGGGTTCAAAGTGAGAAAAACTGAGATTCAAGTGATCATTCTCGAGTACCAGGCATGTTGCGGGCGTTTGCCTCTGGGCGAGCTTTCGTATTCTCGGTCTCGTTTAATCGGCTGTTCGAAAAGGCCTTGGTTTCCACATTCTTTATTATGGCCACATGTTTCCAAGAAGTTTTCATTCATATTAACCAATATAAACGCATCAAGTCGCCTGAAAATGCCAAATACCTGACATGCCCTTCGTGTCTTCCGGCCACTGAGGCCCATGATTGCTGTGAGGATCCTGCGCATACATATTTCACATAAAGCACAAAAGCTGAAGTCCTCAAACCTGATATATAAGTTTTTCAAATACCGAATAAAGACACTATGAATTATTGCCAAGTCTAACTCACGGCCTCAACTCTTCACAAGAGATGTCATATCGATGCCGACCATCGAAGAAGAGAAACTGAGGATACATAGTCCTATGCAAATGAAGAAAGCCCGACGCCGTTTATATGCAGCTTGATGTTCGTGTGATGATCATTCAATCGTGGTGGGCGTGTCTACTGGCTGCCGACATAGCTGGTGCTCGTCGCGTCGCCCACATTGACGGTGACGTTGTAGTTGGAGAGGGTCGGGTCGGAGGAGGCGCCGTAGAGGCTGTAGAGGCCAGCAGCGATGACATATTTGCCGGCCTCAAGACCAGCAGGGATGGTGATGGTCTCAGTGATGTTGTCGAGGACATTGGACTTCTCTGCAGGCAGCGGGTCAGCACAATCTTTGTTTGAGGTTTCCGGGGTACACAAGGAAAGAAAGGCCTACCAGGTCCGAGGTAGAAAGAGCCGATCACCGTGTTGAGGGTGCCGGGGTAGGCGGAAGCCTCGGGAGCGATGCCGAAGGCGATGGCAATGTCCTGGACGGACTGGACATAGTTCTCGGTCTCGATAATCGCGTTGACCTGGTCGCCGGCCTTGACGGTCTCCGGAAGGGCAATGCCGTAGATGCGCGCGTTGGCGACGGCGAAGAGGGAGGCGGCGGCGGCAAGAGAAGCGCGGAACTGCATGTTTGCTGATTTGCGGTTGGTTGGTTATCAGAATGGGCTAATTATTGCGTAGTTGCTGTGAGTGTGTCGAGTGTTCAGATGAATGAGTTCGAAGGCTGATCGTGGTGATGGTGTGAATAAGTAGAGATGAGATGAGGTGGATTTGTCCGATCTTTAAGTATCCCCTCCCCCCCTCACGACATCGAATGAACCTGACAAATTGCCCCAGTCATTTAGATTTTCCCCGTTGGTTATTTTCGCATCACCTCACATGACCCGACATCAGGTTCCCCGGCGAATATCTCCGTAGTTGCACATCATCTGGGCATGACATCGTTGGCACGCCGTCCTTCCCCCGTCCCAGCCGAGCGCGCAACTCCGACTTTAGCGGGATGGCGCTGAGGCTCATGCCTGTCGACATCCCCTTGCAACTGGCCTAAGTGGCCTATTCTTAGCAAGCTCTGCCGTTTGAGCGGGCTCGCCGGGACCAAACTGGCAAACGTCACTACCTACCTTACCGGAAAAGGGGGAAAAAGAGGGATTCGATCGGGGAAAACGTGCCGCTGACATGGCGGGAACGAACCCGCGACCGCAGGGCGACGGGCTGGGCACTACTCAATTCAAACTTTGGCCTACTTTCTTTGTGCCGATCCGGCCGATCTTTACTAATAAGAATGACTTGCTTTCTTTGACTTGACAAGCGCCTCGTATTAATGGGAGGGGAGACAGAGAGAATCTCGGTTCGTCTGGCTTTGCTTTTTGGTCTTGATTCGAGTAAAAAGGCCGAACCGGGCTCTCCTTACCGCGTTTTCAACCGTAACGTTTCAGCGAGCCAACCGCGCAACCACGTCAGAGTCAGACAAACACACATAAGCATACGAGGTGATGAGCTCAAGCTTCTCGTCATATAGTTCCGGTGTGGAGACGAAGACCATGGCGCAATACGCTAGACGGTTGCACTGAAACGGGTTGGCGAAGGCTGGGGAAGCCGCGTAGAATACGCCACTTTTAGGGGTCCAACCAACCAACTACCGAAAGAGTTATGATGGATCCATGTGCTGCACGTCTCTGGGAATAGGAGGTTGGTCCGTTGATCTTCTCGTGTTAGCGTGGATCCCTCAGCGAGTCAGTTGTCGCGCTCCACATGAGATGGACTATCGTCAGTTTCGTCAACAGCCATTGGTCGGTCACCTTGCCAGAGTGGTTAATGGGCTGGCCTGCTATTATCTGCTATCAAGCCAGTGACTTCGGTCGCGCAGGTTCGAATCCTGTGGGTGACGATTTCTTTTGCCAGTTTGGCCAAGACATTTTGCATTTCTGCGCACTTGATGTATCCGGGCATGACCAAGTTGTCAGCGAAATTCGATGTTTATAGTTTATGTGTTATGGCGACTGTCTCGTAGCGCGTATGCAGTTCATGTTTGGGATTCAACGTTACGTCCAGTGCTCGCCCACCTTTGTCTCAGTCGAGTAGTATTGTTCGGGGAGTAACCCAGACTATATATATCACGTCAATCCTTTAGCGCTGCTCTAATTTGCTTCGTTCCTCCTTTTTGCATGCAAGCTTCGTGGCTTGGCACGCTAATTCGGCCCGCGAATACACGTCAGATGCATGCGAACGTCGTCCTGCTGCTAGAAGGAACGCGATTGCCATGCCGATGGGAAGTAGGTCACTTGGTTCCTCAAGGGACTACGAATCGTGCGTACGGTCGCTCGCGTTATAAGCGAGTCTTTAAGTTGCAAATGCTTTGCATCTTTGCGGAATTGGCAGCTATCTGCTTCGCCGGCGGTTTGTGGCATTGAGTCCAGCCACCACTGCATAGAAAGTTGGCTTGTCTCAGCTAGCAACGTCATCTAGATAGAGGACGCAATTTTTGCAATGCGAAGTGCGATTGAGAACATGCCGCACATTATGCAGCCATCGACACGGGTTGGGGCAACATTGCTCGACCCAGTTACAAGGCCGTCGTTGGATGATATAGTCTCTTCAGAGATGACGTCTGAATATGTGACTGTGAGGAGATGCTGGCTGTTACGGTGACGTAGTTCGTCTGTCTTCCTGCGGACGACTTCTCATCGGTTGCTTGAGCGAGCTAAGCCCAGCAAGCAAGGCTTGTCGGTTGGTGATCACGGACGCTCAGTCGGATCCGAACTAAGACATATATATAGTAAGTACACTAACTAACTACCATGGGAATGGGGGACTCATGAGAGTGTAAAAATAGGGAGAAGCGACCAGCGGAGCAAAATTGCAGCGGGTCGTGTGGTCAATGGAATTGTTGTTGCCTCTCAGGTTAGCCCGAAACCCCATCCTGATGCTTCTATTTTACATTGAAGCTGGCAACACCGTACATCCGATACGTGTGTCCCCCAACAGGATGGAACCAACAAGCTCCAGCTGCGCCTCGGCCCACGTCACAGCCCGCCCGCCTTTGCCACGGGAGTTCGGCATCAAGCGAGCTGAGTCAAGGGCGGAAATGGACAAAAAGAGCTTCGCTGGTAGCGGGTTTGGTTTTGTGGCCTTTTCAGCCCGTTTGCTTAAATGTAAGTCTGATATTGATAGTGCTGGGCGTATGAACCAAATCTTCTCTTGATTCCGCGTTGATTGTCTTGAATTTTCTATGGCAAATCATAAATGGTCTCAGAGAAACGCATCTTTCGCCAACATCGCTGCCTTCGTCATTGCCTTGATGGTATGGATATGTGTATGGTAAAGCTAGAGCCCACATGTTCTCCACGCCGTTGACCAGTACTCCGAGTTTCTTGCTCGAGATACGCTTGGATCGAACAAAAACTGTATTCACGGCTCACATAGCATGTTTACCTTCACTAACCCGCGCGACAGCATCTTCACAGCAGGTCGCGCAATTGGTAGCTTGCCCAGCTTAGACGTCATACTAGATTCGCATATTCACGTTCGTTTCCAAAATCCAGCCGAGATACAACCGAACAGCCGCGGGGAATGCCTAGGCGGTCTGTTGCTCCCGGCTGACGATTGTGGATCTTGTGTTCCTCCATCTGTCGCCGGCGCTCGCACTCACGTTTGTAAGACTAAGCGGTATGTCACTCTCGAATTCTCCCAGTGAATTGCTTGGTTCGTTCCCAAACAGAAACAGGGTCATGAAGCACATGAAACTTCAATCATCGAAATGCATTGGAATCAATTGCTGTGCTGTTACAGACGTAGAGGGACTCACTAACAGATCACCGTCTGGGGTAGCCGTATATACAATTTATTTTCCCTGCCGTCTAGGATGCGCCGAGCCAGATCCTTCGCCCATTGATGAGGGGTAGTTTGCCCAAGCCGGCCAATATTAACCTAAATCGGTGGCAATATGTTACGAGAGGATTTATACAACATGAAAGCCTACGCGCGAGGCAATCCTACGGGCCAACACCGTTCTGCGAATGAAGTTTGTCTTGATCTCCAAACGTGAAAACGCCCGACGTGCTCTGACGAAGCGTTCTCTTTCAACCCTTAGTAGTGACAGGTATTTACTTAGCAGTTTCTTGGCGTACAGGAATTCCTGTACGAATTCACTATTCTGGGAATAGCTTCATGATCAGCGCTTATTTCGAGCAACGGATGTCATCTCCGGCTGCAGCTTACGCACGCCAAGACTTTGAATAAGCCTTACACTACGTGAGCTCGTGGAAACTGCAGGTTCCAATTTCGCTTTATGGAAGTTATGTTATACGTGGAATTCCAAGTTCACCCCGGTGAACGATGAAGCGATGTTGACCAGGCGGGATTCGTACTGTCTATGGAGGGACCTAAGGAGTCTCCCGAAAAGGAGTTTTCCTCTTGAGAACGAATCATGCAGTCGCTCTTCTCAAAAAGAGACCACTTAGACCATTCTCCTTGATTAACTTCGATTTCGCAATCAAGCCACTCACCCGTTTACCTCAAGTCGCATTAAGCGAAACGAATTTTCTATTATAAGAAATTCGTTGGGGCATGAGAATGTCTAGAACTGATTGAGTTAGCTTGGACCGGTTCCTCCGGATTTCGAACCCGAGCCGTCAAAATGAAGTTCTCCGCCGCTTTCGTACTTACCTCGGTCTCTGTTGTCCTTGCTGCGCCCAAACCCGAGGGCCAGACGACCTCCATCAAGCTCAGCAAAGACTATGTCGACGCCATCATTTCCGCCTACCCTGACGTTCACAAGCGCGACTGCAGCTTTGACTTTAGCTGCGGCTGTATCTTTTGCACTTAAATGACTCAAGTCTGGAGCCAGTTGACAGGAAAAGCCGGCGCTAAGTTCTGACTCCTGAGTTTGAAGTTTGGATGATGGATAAGATACCAATCTTGCAGTTTGGCAAAATTTCAACCAGTGCTACAATAGATGTGAGATTCGTTACGTATCTAGCCAATACAAAAGCGAGCCATCGCGATCTGAATCTGATAGCCACCTTGGGAGCAAAGGAAATGTCACTAGGAATATTGCAGTTTCAATTGAGTCCGCGATTCACGTACACATGATGTACGGCCCAAGCACAAAATGTACAAAATGTACACGCGCGATCAAGAATTTCACCGACCAGGGAGTACGAACGATTTGGCAATAAACATCTACCGGTGGCTGTGCGATAAGACCATTCATTCTCTGTTTCAAACACCTGGTTGGGATGATTTGCAGTTGGCTTGATTCAGAGCAGCCGGACATGCTATGCCCCTCCTCGGCGCCGGCCCGATTGGGGGCCCAAAAATCCCGGAGCGCACAGCCGCTCCGAGAACGGAATTTTTGCGGCACCTTGGACCCAACCGCACGTGGCTGCCGAGACCGAAAGCGGGCGGAAAGAACGCTCCGACTTTTGCAGGTGCACTTCGGACCGATGCCGCAATGATGATGAAATCCGGGTCACATAATGCGCAAAGACTTTGTGACGTCACACCAACATCGGCAGGCAATTCATATTGACTGTTCAGCGAAAAGGCCAAACTGCCAGAGTATACGATCAACAGAAAACAAAGAGAACCGTTAATTTTCGCCGGATTTTCGCCCTCGGACGCAATAATCGAATCGAATCCAATAACTCTGCTTAGCGGCTCGCGACGAACGATGGCAACTAGACCGGAAACGAACCCCGCCGCTGGTAAGCCGATTACGACCACGAACCAGGTCTTGCAAGCCGGAGCCTCGGCGGTTCAGGTACGTTTTGGTAGTAGTTCAATGTGGCCTGGAGACCATAGTTTTGACGGATCCAACAGGACTTCGCGCCTTTGAAAAGCGTCTGCGCGCATCTCAACGCTTTCCACGCCTATGCATCGGACCCTTCCCGAGTCGTCGAGGCGAACCACTACTGCGGCCACCTGAACGACGAAGTCCGGCAGTGTATCCTCTACGACAGCCCCGAGCCCCATGCGCGCATCATTGGCGTCGAGTACATGATCACACCCAGATTATACGAGACGCTGGATTTCGAGGAGCGCAAGTTATGGCACAGCCACGTGTACGAGGTCAAGTCGGGCATGCTCATCATGCCCCAGAATGCTTTACCCGATTCGATATGGGAGACGGCGGAGAACAAGGAGATGGAGGAGGTCGTCCGTCTTTATGGAAAAGTCTATCATCTGTGGCAAGTCGACAAGGGCCACCAGCTGCCCCTGGGCGAACCGCAGTTAATGACGAGCTTCACTGCGCCTGGGCAACTCGACTTCGAGCAACACGTCAGCGATCGAGACCGAAGGTTCAAGTCGGATTATAAACGAAAAGCAGAGGCCCGGAAGCACATTCCCTCGCCGTCGGTTCATCCCGACGCTGACCAAGCTTGGAAAGACAAGGGACACTAGGAAAGGGGGAAGGGTCGCATGTGCAGAGCGTCAAACACTTGTGATGTTAGAAGTATGATGCGAGAGAGACTTCTCGGGGTTGCAGTCTAGGCAAATCTAAGAAGTTGAAGCATTATCCGGCGAGGGGGACCACCCGTTCTGAATCCCCGGTCATTGGCCAGGGCGCATAAGCTTGCAGGCGGGTCGGACAGGAGGTGAAGCCCGCGGCGACATCGAAGGAGAAGAGAACATGGCAATTTTGGGCAGGGGGTTGATAGCACTAAAGTTTTATAGTTGCGGAGGCCAGCGCGAGACGAGATCATGGTAAGGAACAAGGAGGACGGGGTGGCCGGTCGCGAGGGCCAGGCTGTGGATATCAAAATGCCCCTTCGACTGGCGAGTGACGACGCAGAAGTCAGCGCAGAGAATAGAGAATTCCGAGCTTTCCCCTTTTACACTCGAATGGCCCGATGTCGCTGCTTCAAATTCGTCTCGAGATGCCCAAATCCACTCCCAAACGATGCAGCCCACACCCATTTGAGGCTTCTTCTGGTGATCGAATGACACCTGCTCTGACTGAGGGCCAAGGTGAAACATGAAGGGTAGATCCTAGTATGAAGATCCTTGTTCAACCGGGGGGATGAACCGACTCCTTGCAGCAATCTTGTGGATCTCGCGCTTCTCCTTTCTTTTTCTTTTTTTTGGGGGGCAATTTTCCGGTGGTGCCAGCGGCGTTGGAGAAGGGCGGAAATCACCAGCCAGAGAATGCATCATCCGAGTGACGGGACTCCATGCAAGGTACACTCTTAGCCGTCAGGTACCCGTATGCTACATTGCACTCTATTGTACCTTAAGTCGAATACGGGGATGCGAGTGGGCAGAGATAGATTGCTCCCCAGATGACCAAGAAATTGCCTTCACTATCGGTAGGGCGCCGACTCTCCACGCGGGGTGCCCGTTGGAAGCTCTTGGCTTCAGCCCGCGACCGTGACAAGAACTCGTGATCCCCGAGTCGTTCATCGGTAAGTGCCAAGTGGTTCCGATCGTCGTAAACATTGACAATTGAAGAATGAGGCTCTGTTCAGCTGGGTCGGGAAGCCTCCCATCTTCTTGCCCGTTGGCCTTTTAAAACAAGCAAGCGATGGATGGATCTGGGCAGCATCTCCGTCCGTTCGTTATTGTGGCTTCTTTTGGGCGAAAGAGGCGACTCCTTTGGCCGGTCTCCGAGCCCTGGTCTCGCGTTTGAGAGGGAGAGAGAGAGAGAGAGAGAGGGAAGAAAAGAAGAGAATACCAGACGAGCCACGTTCTCCCCCTTCCCATCCTACCCGCTGCCGCAGCCGTCAACGTCAAGATCTGAATGGGACGAAAAAGAATTGGGAGGAATGAGGCAGTCAGTCCGGCTTTGCCCTGCGTCCTCTCGGCCACCGTCGTCTGGCGCTTTGTGCTATTCCTCTTGGCACATGTATCACACCTCGAGTCTGTGACCCCCTTTTAGGCCGAGAAGAGATGGGACTACCCATGGTCAACGGATGAATTCGCAGCGGTATACCCAGGAAAAGCATGGCCGGAGCACGAAAGGATGGGAGAGAAAGTTCCTGTTTCGCAGGCAATATGACGGCGTGGTAAGCCTCGCCCTCGCAGGTTTCCGCCTTCTCTCCTACTCTCTTCGTCCCTTTTGGAGGGTTTGCTGACATGCCCTGGCCCGTTGTCAAATTGCTTACCAGGACATCTGGTAATGCTCTGTGAAACACGCTCGCCTCTTCAGAACCAACCCCTCAGCGCCTAATCAATCGTCCGACCTCTCATCTGTCTTCGGCCCTGCCAAAACACGGCTAGACGCCGTTTATGAAAACTCGCCCGTTGACTCGCGGGCTCCCGAGTTCGCCGCCCCCCCCTCCCCCGGTCGAGGGCGGACAGGGGTCCTTCGCCAAACTTCAAGATGGTGTAGATCCACCAACACCACCACCATTCAAACATCCACATCCACTTTGAGCAGCTTCAGAGCCTCCTACATGGTCCTCAGAGTTCTGTTCATTGGACTCGCTACCGGCCGCTGGCAAGGCCTCGACCAACGTGCGAACTGCAACCATGCGTCCTCCCCCTCCCCCCTTCTTCGCTGTCCCTCCCTTCTGGTTTCCCTTCATAGGCTACCCTCCATCTGCCAAGAGAGTGCTGGCTCAGGGTCAGGTCGCGACTCCGCCCAGCACCACAGCCTTGCGACAGGAGGTGTTGCAGATGATCTGAGCAGATCAGCGTATATCATAGGTGGTGGCGTCGTTTCGGCCGTTGACCGCAACAGGTATGTATGTATAAGACAGCCTTCGCGGCGTCATCTCGTCAATGTTTCCCTTTCCTATATCCACCCATCGTATCATTCACTTGTGCCTTCGCTCAGCCAGCGGGCTTTTGTCTCTTTTTTTTTCTTCTTCTTCTTTTCTCTCCTTCCTTCACTTCGTTCCTTAATCGTGCTGGGCACATTGAACTTAGTCTCTGCGAGACAAGATGCTTTCTTTCACGAACATTGTTGTTGGCTCCGCCATGGTGGCGCTGGTGAGCGGCCACGCCGCTATCCTTAATGTCCAGAGCGACCAGCAGGGTCCCGCCGGTGTTGGATTCAAGGGTAAGTGAACGCGGGATGATGAGTGAGGTTTCGCGATGGCCTCATCGCGGCGTTGCTCACCGAAAGACACCTCACTAACACGCGTCGTCAGTTGACCCCAACCTTGCTCGCAACTGCACCACTATCAACCCCTGCCAGCAGGACGCCACTTTGATCCGCGACGCCGAGATCAAGGCCAACACAGTCAACGAGTGCGGACGCACTGAGATTGCCGGCAACATCGATATCGGCGAGAACACCGAGAACCAGCTGGCTGCTCAGCAGGTCGCCCAGGTCAAGGCGGGCTCCCAGCTCACCGTCACCATCCACCAGGTCAACGCCGACGGTGCCGGTCCCTTCGCTTGCGACTTGGACCCTACCTCCAACTCCCTGGCCGCCACCGGCCAGATCCCTCTCGAGGTCACCAACAACGTCCCCGGCGTCAACGGTTTCTCCCAGGCCAAGGCTCAGCAGTTCAACATCACCGTCAAGATGCCCGCCGATCTCAAGTGCACCGGTGCCTCCACCGGAAACGTCTGCACCGTCCGCTGCCGTAACAACGCCGTCGCCGGTCCCTTTGGCGGTTGCTTCCCCGTTCAACAGACCGACGTCACCCCGACCCAGAACACTCCTCAGAACATCCAGACCGCCCAGGACCTCGAGGGTGTTCTCAAGAAGCAGCAGCAGAACGCCGGCGACCTCCCCGCCGCTATCAAGGCCAACCAGGTCGACGGCACTGCCGAGGGCAAGGCCGCGACAGAGGCCGCCAACCAGCTTCTCGGTGTCCCTGCTGTCGTGACCAAGGAGTTCCCCGCCTCCAACACCGGTCCGGGAGCTGACGCTGGCACCGGCAACGCTGGCACCGGCAACGCTGGCACCGGCAACACTGGCACCGGCAACACTGGCACCGGCAACACCGGCAACAACAACAATAACAATAACAACAACGCGAACACTGGCAACACTGGCAATGGCCGTCAAAGGGGGAGGGGCAAGGCCAATCGCAACGGTCGCCAGGGCGGCAACCAGAAGCGTTCGGAGAGCAGCGGACTGAGATGGGCCAAGCGCTACGTCGTGCCCGGAGCCGACTTCCAGCCCGAGGTTGCCCCATGAATGAAAGTTTCAGCTCCTAGAGCGTGCTTCTTCCTCTCTGTGTGTTGACAGTGTGGTTCCCTCCTAATCAAATAAACCCCCCCCCCCCCCCCCCCCTTTTCACAAACAACAAACACATCCGGAACTCAAAATTCGTCGATGGAAAGCATTCTTTGCTTGCGGAGCGGTTGGCACTACAAACTCTTTTTTCTTCTACCTACTTGTGTGTGTAAACTAAAAAAAAAAAACTAAAAATTTCATAGTAATGATTTGATGTCAAGTCTGCGTTGTGGCCTGGCTCTTGGTCCATGATGGTAATGTGATGGCATACGCTGGGGAGGCCGAATACTCATGCGAGTGAAAAAGGACCCCAACATGAGTGTGAGAGTCAAGTCAGTACGTCGCAAGGATGGGATGTCTAGATCTGTCCCGATGGGGCAACCCGGAGGTAAGAAGAGCGCGGCCGAGCTTTGTTCAGGCTTTTTTTTGTCCGGTCTGAAATCCGACCACAACACACCCCAAAAAGACTTTGAAACCAGCGTGGTGGAGTCGTTTGTTTTTTGCCCTTCTGTCCTTTGAGAAGTTAAATATTTCCCTTGGTCCGTTGGAGGGAGTCCCGTGCCTGAAACGCACGGGTTCTATGGATAGCAGGCGAGGTCGGACGGATAAGGTCGCGCATGTCGTACGATTATGCCGCAAGAGGGCAACGGCTCAGTCTCACAAAGCGACGCGGGATGGGCTTTTAGAACTTCGTTGCGGCTTTTTCTTCCTCTTCAGCCGGGAATAAGCAAGTGCCTAGATTCCTCCAAGTATTGCACTGATGCCGTCATGCTCTTTGTTTGGCCGAGTCGAGTCTCACGAAAGACTGGGGAAAGGTTTTTATGTAATGCTGTTCTTCGACATGGTTTTTGTCCCATTATTAATCAGCAACAGGCACAAATGACCGACGTGGCAATGCTTCGCCGGGTTATAAAATCAATGATCAGCCGTACTGAAAATGCGCTTCGAGAAGCCCCTCTCCTCTTCGAAGAGGGATGGGTAGCACGACGACTCCAGTACTACTAACGTTTCTCCAAGGTTTGGAGAATGCCCCGTTGCTAACTAAGCCTTACGGGCGCGGGCATCAAGCGCATTCGGATCTCTTGGCTTCAACTGCGAGTCTGAAGGGACGATCCACGCCCTCCGGAGTCCGCTGGCTGATTGGATTCTATGTAATGTGAAAAGTTAACTCGGGCCCATTCCGGCCACCGACCTATCAGGAGTCACGACGCCTGCTTGTTATCAGAGATGCCGTAGCAGAAAAGAAAAGTATGCGAGTTTTTTGCTTTTCATCCGTTGCTGAACAAAGGAAAAAGGTGCGATGGCGCACCCCGCCCGCAAGTTTTATTAAGAGTTTTTACTCGTGCCTTGCAGGTAGTATAAAGCTAATTGACGTCCCGCCCGGCCTCCAGCCTCCGCGGACAACCAGTACGGACAATCTGTTTCCGTCTGTCTCTCTCTCTCTCAAACGTATCTCATTAGGAACATCAATCGTCATGATCGTTTTCCCCGCGCATTAAGAAAAGCGGTCTCGGCGAGCACGTATCCGTCTATGCCTTCTCAAATATTCGTTTGGCCACCGGACATCGCTCGGCGTCTCAAGTTCTCTCCCCTTCAAGTCAATGTTTCAAGTGTTTCGACGACAGACGAGGGTAGCGGGACATGTGCCTGGCCTCGGTGTGCCGAATCGACACAAGATTGCACGGCGCATCCCAGCGATCATGCGAAGTCAAAACATGTGCGATGTTCCCTAGCCTTACATCAGCATCTTTGACGCCGTTTGATCGCATGTTGCTGTAATGCTGTTTTGTTTTTTCGACTTTAAACTATTGACACACGGCATGTTCAAACGGTTCGGGCGCGAAACAAACGCTGCTGGTTTTGACTTTGTGGTCGCAGCATGACAAGAAACTGACAAAATGAAACATGAGTCTGGCAAGATTATAATTGTAGCTTATTGCCTTTGTCTCACATGTGTGTCTGTCTGAGCCAGGCCTTGCAGGTGCATATAATGCTCGTAGTCCGCCCTTGGTAGTGAGAATAGATGGATGCAAACTGCGTTAAAGTCAGTTTTGACCGTGTCAATGTCCTTCAGGAACAAAACTCTGACCGACCTCGACAGAGCCTAAATTCGCATCGACCGGGCCTCTGCAATTCCAAAGCCAAGTACCTACGAAAAGGCCTTTGATATCGGTGCGGCTGCTTCCGTTTCCTAGTCAAAAGCCAAACTCCGCATGCGACACCCATGGATGAATAGACGGAGTTACGGCACGTTCATTGCGGGACCGACCTTCACTTAGTGGAAAGTGTTCCATATGACTCTCCACATGGCAACCCCTAATTCATTAGCTTGATGTTTGAAGTGCCCAAACTGTCAAAGTTCGAATGGAATAGAACTGGAGCAAGTGAAGTGAAGTCGAAACGGTGTTCTCTCTCTGCGAATAACGGCAAACCGCTTGTCGGATCACGGCATCAATGTCCAGGGGGGGTTGCATTTACCACCGCCATCCAGTCAACGGTTCTCGGCGGGGAGGCCAAGCAACGGCCAAGCGGAGCCGCAAAGCTTGAGTTCGCATGGCGAGTAAGAAACCGACGAAAGCTGCACAGCGCTTGCCAGGCCATCATTGACGCTTATAGGCGACGGGGCGTTGTCCTCCGTGAAGCTAAGGGGGCGTGTCCAGGGGTTTTAACTCCTCAAAAGCGTTCTGGCGCCAGATAAATGAGTTGATCATGGAGATTCGAGGCAGCATTGACTACGTAAGTTGTTATATTCTGCCGAGCCTCAGTCGCACAGAGCCGAGATCGAGACATACATATCACGACCGTTCGGCAGAATGGCTCCGATAGGTGGACTGGTTTTCGCGGTCCGCTACTCCGTGCGATGCTCCGTAGACCCACCGCCCCACCTCCGGTGTCCCGAGCCGAAGGACAAGCATGGCTCGACTTGGAAAATGGGGGCCAAAAGTCAAATATACTCAGGGGCAGAATTAGAAGAATGGGATAAATAGGAAACTTAAATATGTTGTTAATGTGCACCGGGGCACCCAAGGTTAAACACTAAGCATTTTTCAACACGTGTAGACAGCTGCAAGGTACGAAATATCTTGCGCGGGAGGCAGCGAGCGGCGGAAGCGCTCGGAAATATCAGAATCGGCGTCAAAGCACACCAAGGTCTGTGGCTCCACGGCACAGCACCACGGTGGGCCGAGAGTTGGAGATGAGAAAGATTGAGGCAGAAAAGAAAAAAAACCCCTAGCAAACTGATCCAGTGCATTGGTGTTTAATCTCGGGAAAAGGATATGTCAACTGGAACGCGAGTATCTCGTAGGTGCACTTCCGTCGCAAACGTACCAACCAGTGCCGCAGGTAAGGTGGTTGTGTTGGTCATACTGGAGTATGAGGCCGTCACAGCCGTCTCTGCAGCTCCGGTATTGCTCTGCAAATGCCGCGTGCTCCGGGCACTGCAAGGGACAAATAGATTACACAGCCAATCGTGGGAAGATCTGGACATTGCAAGCGGAGGGGCGGTGGCAGTTCTTCCGTCCAGGCTCCCCTTGCAGGGACCCCTAACTTGGCTTTGCGGAGTAGACGCACGATGTCACCTCACGCCGGGATGCAACAGCATTTTGCTTCTCTCAACTCGCTCATACCACCTCCTGTCCCCGCGTCACCAGCAGGTCGGTCTTGTGGTGATTAATCAACCTGTGGCGGCCGGCCTGTCGTCAGACATATTGACAGATTCAAGGTTGCGCCTTACGGATCAAGCCTTTGCCCAGAAATGCCTCTCCCAACAGGTCAGTCAGAAGTCTTGGGTCCATGTTCGTCCAATCTAGTGAGCTTGATGGGAGCACGGGAAGACATCCGATCTTTTTGGCGCTCTGGTCCACACCAGAGTTTCCTCATTCGACTAGATCAGAGAGCCCTGGATGATTGTTCCCAATTGAAAGCATCACCATTCGCATGGAGGAACCTGAGCAGCCCCTGGCCGGAAATTAGAGAGTCTGGGTGAGGAGGCAAGTGACTGAGGGGCTCACCAGCACCATCTCATGATAGTTTAACCTTGAATGCTGCTTCAAAACAGTTTTTCAGAGTCTATATAAACTAGCCGAGGCCACCTCAGTTGCAGACTTTGTTCCCCCCTCATCCCAAGCCGCTCCGGACATTCTTTTCTGGCATTACCTTTCGCTCTTTTCTTCAGACCATCTGATTATTCACACTCTTTTTTCTCCCATTCTCTCCCTTCGTCCCTTCTTTAGCGACGAACTCGTCTTCTCAAGATCCACCATGTTGACCAAGGTTTCCACCATCATGGCCCTGGCGGCGGCCGTCCGCGCGCAGCAGGTCTGCACCCTCAACGCCGAGACCAAGCCGACCATGTCCTGGTCCAGCTGCGCCGCCGGTGGTGCTTGCACCAAGAACAACGGTGCCATCACCGTCGATGCCAACTGGCGCTGGACTCACGAGACCAGCGGTAGCACCAACTGCTACACCGGCAACAAGTGGGATACGTCCATCTGCAGCACCGACGAGGACTGCGCTGCCAAGTGCTGTCTCGACGGCGCCGACTACTCCGGCACCTACGGCGCCTCCGCCACGGGCGACTCTCTCAGCCTCAAATTCGTTCAGCAGGGTCCGTACAGCAAGAACATCGGATCTCGCATGTACCTCATGGACAGCGCTGGCGAGAAGTACGAGACGTTCAAGCTTCTCGGCCAGGAGTTCACCTTTGACGTCGACGTCTCCAATCTTGGTGTAAGTACACAAGCCAAACACCCAAATTCCACAGACACCTAGCTAACACAGGCTTTAGTGCGGCCTCAACGGCGCTCTTTACTTCGTTTCCATGGATGCCGATGGTGGCGCCGCCAAGTTCCCCACGAACAAGGCCGGAGCCCCGTACGGCACCGGCTACTGCGACAGCCAGTGCCCTCGCGATCTGAAGTTCATCGACGGCAAGGCCAACGTCGAGGGGTGGACTCCGTCCGCCAGCGACGTCAACGCCGGTGTCGGCAACACGGGCTCTTGCTGCTCCGAGATGGACATCTGGGAGGCCAACTCCGTCTCCAGCGCCTACACCCCTCACCCGTGCCAGATCATCGGCCAGCAGAGCTGCACCGGCGACGCCTGCGGAGGCACCTACAGCAAGACTCGCTACGCCGGCCAGTGCGACCCCGACGGCTGCGACTTCAACAGCTACCGCATGGGCAACACGTCCTTCTACGGCAAGGGCCCCCAGTTCACCATCGACACGTCCAAGAAGATCACCGTCGTCACCCAGTTCCTCGAGTCCGGCGGCGCCCTCACCGACATCAAGCGCTTCTACGTCCAGGACGGCAAGGTCTTCGCCAACTCCAAGTCCGACATTGCCGGCGTCGACGGAAACTCCATCACCAAGGACTTCTGCACCGCTCAGAAGAAGGCTTTCGGCGACAGCGACGTCTTCGCCCAGAAGGGCGGTCTTCCTCAGATGGGCAAGGCTCTCGCTGACGGCATGGTCCTGGTCATGTCTGTTTGGGACGACGTGAGTGGAAAAACCTTTCAACCTTGTTCGTGATCCGACGTCGTTAGCTGACCGTGATTCTTTTCGCAGCACAACTCCAACATGCTCTGGCTCGACTCTACCTACCCCACCGACAAGACCGGCGCCGGTACTGCCCGTGGCAGTTGCGCCAAGGACTCCGGCGTCCCCGCCGATGTCGAGGCCAAGGCCCCTGACTCGACCGTCATCTTCTCCAACATCAAGGTTGGCCCCATCGGCTCGACTTTCAACTCTGCTGGCACTGCTGTGAGTAACCCCCCTCCCCTGGTTGCAGACTTCCCCTGGCACATTCTCTGCTTCGCATCATTCTCCTACACCTTCACCGAAACAGGGGCAGAAACCGCATCGCCTTGTTTTTGGCCGTGCCCGCCACCTTCACTTCACAGTGCTCAAGATCCATATCATTTCACGACCGTTGCTAATATTCCAATCAATACAGTAAGTAGCCAGACGTCAACGCTCGTTCTCAGCTCCGCCATCGCCACGTCTCCGACTGCTGCTACCCTTGGCAAAGAGTTTGGCAACGATGAATGTTCTGCTTCTCAGGCATGAACATTTTTGGCTTGATCCGGATCTTCTTTGGATATTCTGCTGTATATGATTTTCATCCTTGGTGTATATAGAATACAAGACTTCCACTTTCCACGGTGGAAGCCCTGTTGAATAAAAGATTCTCACCACCCTGTTGACTGGCTTGTTCTCGGAATTCTGCGTTGTGGAATACCGCTGCTCACAGATTCAGCTGCCGATGTCAGCGGCACAGAAGCAACTGCAGTAGTTTCGCGAATTCAACGTCTGTACCTAGGTGTTGAGTCCCGTTAGGTAAAATGAGCCTCTACGTGAGTGCTCAGCATGATAACTCACTGGGAAGCAGAAAACAACTCATCGACGACGTTAACCATGCTTCCGGAAGAAAAGGTAATGAGTCTTGCTGTGACAGGAGCTCAAGTACTTAACAGACATTCCAATTGAACATGGGGCAATCTCATTTGAAGTCGTAATTGGGCTGCTCAAAACAGGTCGACAGTGCTGGTGATGAGTGAACTTGCAGCAAGTGAGCTAAAAGTGAGTGAGTTGATTGGCGATGAGTGAGTGAACCGGCACTGAATCATCAAACTCATACTCAAGCGCCCGGTACCATCATTATAATTATTATAAAAAGATTGCTCATGACAATAGGAGTTTTGCATACACACTCAAAGCAACAACGTCTATTCTGTCGGCTCAGTCAGTGAGTTCGTGCTTCTGCCTCCGCGGTGGCTGGTGTCGTCATGTATAAGTGGGCATGATTCACAGGGCGCAAATAGTTGTTGGCGCTAAGCCCAATTAGAAAATAGCCTATCATTTTGCGGGAATGAAGAGCGCTGAAACTCTACACTTTCATAACACACCGCATTTCTAATAAAGCTTCATCACAATACCTGCACCGCGTCTCACTCACCAGGACGGCTGCCATACTTTGATTCACATTCCGCTTCACGGAGAGCGTCATCTGGTGATACCTCAACTACACGATGGGAGAGCCAATTGCAAGGGGGGCCGCAAGCGAGAAGCCGGTGTTTTTCTTGTGAGTCCAAAGATTGCCACTCATCAGGAAATGAATGCATCATCATCAACTCACACTTGTTCATCCAGTGACATTGACAACTGCCTCTATTCCCGAAGTACGTCAGATCGTATTCTTCTTTCGACAGCCACTAAACCAAATTTCTCTCCAGGCCATGAGATCCACACCATGATGGCCAAACTCATCGATGAATACTTCATCACGCACCTGTCAGTGCCGGCCGAAGAGGCCACGAGGTTAACACAAGAGTATTATACCCTGTACGGACTTGCTATCGAGGGCTTGGTCCGACACCATCAGATCGACCCGCTCGACTTCAACGCCAAGGTCGACGACGCGTTGCCTCTGGACGAGATCCTCAAGCCCGACGCAGAACTGCGCGAGCTTCTGCGAGACGTTGACGGAGACAAGGTCAGACTTTGGCTCTTCACGAACGCCTACGTCAACCACGGGAAGCGCGTCGTGAGACTCCTGGGCGTCGATGACCTGTTCGAGGGTCTGACGTACTGCGACTACGCCCAGCTGCCCTTTCTCTGCAAGCCTTCCAAGGACATGTTTAGGAAGGCCATGAAGGAGGCAGGAGTCGACAGGCCCGAAGACTGTTATTTTGTTGGTCGGTGCACATCCGTTTCCTCTTCTTCTCCTGTCGCTCGCTCATGCTGACAATGTTGGAAGATGACTCGTACGCCAACTGCAAAAGCGCCGAGGAGCTCGGATGGCATGCTGCGCATTTGGTCGAAGAAGATTTGCCGGTACCCGAAGTCAGGGCTTCGAAGTACCAGATTCGTCATTTGCGAGAACTTCGCAGCGCCTACCCGCACCTGTTCAAGTCCACCACTGGTACAAAGACTGGAGGTGACCCCCCGTGAAACGAAGGGATTCATGCGACACAACCACGAGTGTGGCTGAATTCCGGCTGATATTAGGAGTAGACGTGGCTAGACATTGTTTAAAGCAATAGAGAAATGGTAGAGCTTGCTTCAATGCGACGCCTCATCTGTGGAAGTTTTCTATAAAGCCATACTTTCCAACTTCGCGAATCGCACGCGCCTGTATCAACGGTTTTTTCGTACTTTTCGCCCGGAGAACTACACGCATTGTTTCAGTTCAAATGGAGCGCGGTACGACCTTGAAGCTGCTCATGAAATGGTCGAAACCTTTCTGCAGAACATCAACAGAGAGCACCAATTTACGCCATACCCGAAGACTGACTTGCTTCAGAAATATCCCTATCAAGATCCCGACGAGACGTTCCTGCACAGCTGTATTATCGCGACAGGCACAACATCCTCTCTCAGACCCGATGCGATGAAAATCGGGGACACGTTCGGCCAATTTGCAGAGGGTCTCGCCTTCGCATGCGGCCGACAAAACCCCACCGTCAAAGTCATCCACGGCCTCTCGAATGATGTCTTGGCGGTTTTTGGCGCTTGGTCGCGATCATTTCGGATGGGATATTTTATCTCAACGGTCGCGGGCATGTGTGCGCACCTGAGACTTCATGTTACGGCTCTGGACGGGTGCGAAACGAGACAGCTCGAAGCCAGCGAGGAAGATATTCGAAGCTTTTGGATGTTCTACATCATCGATCGCACGGCCATCTCCATCCTGGGCCGCAACCGTGCCTTACCTTGGCGCAGAGTCAACGTCCCCAGCTTCGACACCACCTTTGAGAGCGCAACAGCCGATCTGGCACAAACATGGTTTGCGTGGCAATGTAAACTGTGGTATCTCCATGACCAATACATGGACCAAGTGTAAGTCTTCTGTCCCGCACCCCTGTAAGTCATGTTTGTCGAAACGAAGTCCCAGCCTCTCAACCACTTTCGAATCGCTCCCCATACCCCAGCAAGTCCGCGAACTGGTAGGAAGTCAAGGCGCACTCAACGCGTTCTTCCGATCTCGAGATATTCGGCAACACTTGACTGGAGACTCAACACCCAAGCCCGTCACCCTTTTCCATCAGGCGTACCAGATGACGATACTCATTACGATGCCGCCATTTCTCCGCAGATTCGCCACAATACCCCAGACATCATCTTCCTCACCCAGCAACACCACAGGGCAGAACTCCGAGTTCATGCTCCTCGTACTTCGCTCTCTGACTGCAGCGCCGACTGCGACATCACGCCTCGTGAGGACGTACCGACGAGCACATGGGTTCGAAACACCCGCCAACCCGGTCATCATTCACCACCCGACCTGCTTAGCGCAGCTATCGTACACCTTATGAACGCAACGAGCTGGACACCTGCCCTTCGTCACCAGAGCACGTACTGGCTTCGACAGCGCTTGGAGCTATTGCGGGAACTGCAAAGTGGCTTGGCGCGTCCACGCCGTGAAGAGCATCATGGTCATTCGCGTCTTGGCCCAGCGTTGGGGTGTCATGCGAGCGTTGCCGATCGATGTCAGCGCCGAGAAAGACTTTGGTGCGAGTAGCACACAGGATCATCCGGCCAGGGATTCCAGGAATGAATGCTGTTGGATCCGTCGACTTTCTACAAGCGTTCCAGCGGTTGGCAAATTGCGAAGACTTCAGCTGGCTTTGAGGCAGTAACATGTGAGTCGTGGCCCGGACATGTCGCGTGTTTAGACAGCATATTCAAATAGAGTGACAAAGGTTAGCAGTGCGGCTTAAACATTGATTCTCAACAGCCCAGCACTTGAAGGATGCTCGGTATTTACTGTGATCCCAAAACCAAAACTCCAATACGGCCCGTCCGTTTGCCCACCGTCCGATTCAGAGTACCAAAACGGGCTCATCCTGATTTGGCTCCTTTTCACCATCTCCTTGCAACCTTACCACGAGCTTGATTTCATTGTTCGTAGAAAGCCTCATCAAATCTGGTCGGCTGTAGTGACCTGTGCAGTCCGCAAACATTTTGGTTCTGTGGATCATGTCCATATCCAGGTCGGCATAAAGGATCGTCTCAGTAGTCTCATCGACAGGCTCTGTGAGACGTCGGCCGTCAGGGCCGAAGATGGCGGAAGTGCCGCCGCCTGGAGAGTTCATGATGGCACCCCCGGCGCTCTGATGTGCCGCAACTCCCTTCTCGGTGATGAGGGCAGTACTATGAAGCACGAACGCGTTGGATTCAATCGCATATGTGCGAGAAAGTGTCTGACATCCTACTCCGGTGGTGAACCGATTAGTACTTTATAATTCGAGACTACTAGCAGAAGCTAGTCGTGCTGGGATCACCACACACCTTCGGCGCTCATAGACCACATATCGGGGCCACCTCCGTGTGGGGTAACGCTCGGCCACGCGGCGACGTGGATCTCCCTCTTCTGGGCAATGGTGTTGAATTTCAGGAGGGGCTGGATATGCTCCCAGCACGCAAGGGAGCCGACGCGCGCGAAACCGAGGTCGCCCACGCTCTTGAGGCAGTGGCCCGAAGCATCGCCAAAGACGGTCCGCTCCATGTGCGTCGGCTTCATCTTGCGGCGGTGGACCTTGATCTCGCCATCGCGGCCGATCAAGGCCTGGGAGATGAACAGAGAGTTGTTGTCGTTTTCGGAGAAGCCGAGGGAAACGGCCATGTTGTTGTCCCTCGCGCAGGTCTGGATGGTTGCCATCTCCGGGGGGGAGTCCAGGGCCATGGAGTTCTTGATGTAGCGGACGTTCAGGTCGAAGTCGACGAGACGAGCCCAGATCCAGCAAGGATAGCCCGGGATCCAGCATTCGGGAAACGCGATCAGCTGTGCGCCGTCCGAGGCAGCTTCGGCGATGAGCTTGCATGTCTTGTCGACAGCAGCTGGGAGGTTGAGCCAAGCGGGTTCAGCCTGAGTGCAGGCGACTTTTACTGTGCGAGTTGACATGCTGCTGCGGAAAGAGGGGGGAAAATGGGGAATGACACTGAATCAAAGTGAGATCTGTGGTGTTTTGACTTCAACAAGACATAGTACTCTGTTCAGCTCCACGAATGGACGATTGCTTCGCTTTATATCCCCTGGACGAGCCCGTCAGTTGCTGCAGGACACGCTGGTGTTTTTGGTACGGATTTTCTCAGAATATACCAGCCAAACGTCGTTGTCAATGGTTTTTGGCGACTCATATGACAGCTATGCCTGCCTGCTTGGTCATGATAGATGTCGCGATAGGTGGAAGCAGCTAAAGGGGGCGAATAGAGGCATAAGAAGCGAGGTGTGAATGAATTAAGGGAAGAGTCTGTCTGCTCGCTCCGGTGGCCATGTGAGTGGAGCCCATCACGCACGAATAGAGGCATGACCAAGTGGCTTCATTCCTATTCGCTTCCGTAGTCTATGAACATCCCACTGCATTACGCCCAGGAGCTACGAATGCTATCTGGGACTGATATTCCCCACTAGGTTATCGTGGGGTAAAGAGATGGACGACTCCGCGACCGCGGCTCATCAATCGGCCAGACTCAGAGTCTCAGTAGGCGCCTCCCTCCCAGGGCCGGTCATATCGGGTGCCCCGAGACCCTTCGGCATGCAGTTCGAGCCAGTCTAAATACGCAACCCATTTCTTCTCCGTAATCTCTCGCAAGTCGAAGCCCTCCTGGCCGGCGTCGACCGCATATCCGTTCACACTCAAGTAACTGCCGAACCGTTTCCCTTCCAGCCATCCGTCTTTCAGGGGTCTCCAAATCCTCGACAACTTTGCCTCCTCGGTGGTGACACCTCCATCCGCGCCTTGGCCTTGGACACCCAGAGCCCTGAGATCCACCTTGGCGACCTCTCCTTTCCCCATGAAGGTCAGGCACCGCATGCCACAGTCTCTACAGAACAGGAAGTGCAGGTCTTTCTGATAGACCTGGTAGTCGCCGAGTTCCTTGTGCGGATCGAGGGGTTTGAGGAGCAAGAAGTCATCAGGAGAGGACGCAAGACGCATATGGAAGAACCCCGCCTTGTGACAGGTGGTGCAGTTGCATCTATAGAAGTCCTGGTGCGATCGGGGAGCCTTCTCTTTCGGCGGGCGTGGTGGAGGTACGGTATGAGGGAGAGTAAGGAAAACGATGAATTGCGTCTCGCCGCAGTGACAAGAGCCTTTGAATGGTCGTCGAGTTGGCGTAAGATGTGCCATAGTTCATGTCACCTTTGTTGTTTGTTCCTAACAATGTCTGACAACGTTTGGAGCAGCAGAGGTTTGAGGTGGAGGGGAAATCCAGAAGCGGGGAAGCTGAGCGGATGCCCCCTTGTGTGACATGACGGGAACGCAAAAGTCCAATCTTCCCTGCATATCGTAGCGCCAGATAGAATGAGCATCCAAGTCTATGTGAGTCGTAATCATTGTGGATGTATTAATACGGTCGTGAAAGCTACGGTAACCCCGTCCCTCCCTAACACCCCATCAAAACCATCGCGTCCCAGTAGGTTGGTAGACCAAAACGTCAGACGCGCTGGGTCTCTTTTACCATGGGAGTGGTCCTTCTCGATTCGAATATGTTGCAGTGACGCCGTCTGGGCCCAGAGTAGCCAGCTTAACTGGCTGAATCGAGCCCAGAGACGCCTCATCGGTTCCGGCAAAATCGTTTATTTTGGTAGCGCAGAACCCAGGACAACAGGTGTTGAACTTCCAGGAGCTGTCTCCTCGATATCGGTAGGCGAACGTGAGACAAGCGTGGTTAAGAGCTGCTTTGCTGGCACCGTATTCCATCATGTCTTTGTAGGGGTGAATGGCTGGGTCTGCCCGATCCGCCAGACTTCCGAGACCAGAACTGACAAACACTACGCAGCGTGTCTTGGTCGAATTCTTCAGTAAAGGCGTGAACGCGTCCGTCACAGCAATCGCACCGAACGTGTTGGTGTCGAACGTGTCCTTGAGTCGCTGTCGGAGGGAGTGCTCCGGGTTGGCCAGACCGTTGACCCCGGCGTTGTTTATGACGGCGTCGATCCGACCGTACTTGGACTCGACCTGCTCTACCGCGGCTGCTATGCTGTCGTCGGAGTTGACGTCGAGGACCAGTGGCTCGACGTCCAAGCCGGCAGATTGGAGTTCGGCTGCGGCTTTCTCGATGGCTTCCTTCCGGCGACCAGTCATGTAGACATGGTAATTTGGGTGCTCCGAGGCCAAACGCTTCGCAATCTCGTAGCCGATGCCTTGGTTTGCACCCGTGACGAGTGCAATCATTTTCTCTGCGGACTCGTTCGCCATCTTGGTCGTGAGTAGACTCGAATCTGTTTTCGGCGGTAGGTTTTGGAACGTTCGGTCTTGACATTGATGAAGGAAGAAGACGTCAGGGTGAAGAGGGGGTCTTATAAGATAGCCTAACAACACCAAAGCCACACCCAGAGCTCAGGAACAAGATCCTTCGGCGGGCTTCTCAGGCAGCGTGCCGAAACGTGACTCACACCAATGTGTGAACCTTTGAGCTTGAAGATCCGAGAGATTCCTGACCTACCAATTGTCCCCGTATAGGCAGTAGAAGAAGAAGCGCAATAAACCTTATGCAGGGATTCTAGAAGAATGACAAGAACCCGATAAACCTTGGGGACACACCTTCATTAGGGATAGTGTTTCTTTCCTGTGTGCTGCAGTCGCAGCAAACCATTTAGTAGAATGCCGAGTGCGTCGTTGCTTCAATTGCATAACTGCGGACGTTGACTTGACTGAAGTTGTCACACGTACGGGCGCAGGGCAATAGGGAAGAAGTCGTCTATTGCGGCAGAACGGGAGTGGCTACGGGCGCGGAGCTCGGTGGCCCGCGGAGAGTGGCGCCGGAAGCTCCGGAGCGCTCCGGGCTACTGTAGTACGCGACAGAAGTGAAAAAACTATCGGCTCTTGATTTGCTATTCATGCTCTGAATACCTACTGGGGTGTAACTTGGAGAGAAAAGCTACGTCCCAAAGGGTCGCGGTCCATACCTAACTAACGCAGGTCTTCACTTCATTCAACCTTTTAATTTCAACATCACGCTATTTATGCTTAGACTTCAAAAATAGATGGAAACATTTGGTAAAAAGATGAAGGCCCTAACCAGGGATTGAACCTGGGACCTCTCCCATGCCAAGTTATCTATCGACAACCCTAAGGGAGAATCATACCGCTAGACCATCAGGGCAAAGCAAGCGAGATACCGCTGACTGTTGGGTGGGTCGGGAACAGTCTTGCTTTGGAAGCCAGAGCTGCGGAGTGGATCGAGAAAAGCAGACTCAGGGACGTAATCTTCCGATCAGTAGTTTGAGTTGGGCCACAAGGCTTCAGATGAAAAAGATGAAATGGTTCGAAAAGGATTGTTTATTAATCCAAACTGAACTCTAACCCAGGATGCTGTGTCTATTTGATGTAATCCTTGCCGAGTGCCCACTTCGACTTATCGTAGCTCTTCGGCCAAACACCACTCTTACCGGGCGCAAGGATACCGTTGGGGTCCAACGCGTCTTTGATGGTCTGGTTCAGCCGGCCTAGTGCATGGTTGTTGAAATCATACGTGTCCGCGATCTGATCCATCAAGGCGACGTGAGTTCGGAACTCTCCCCAACCATTGTCCGCACAGTCTTGGATCATGGTTCGGACGAGCCACTGCGCACGGCGACGCATGTCGTGATCCTCCCGGTTGTAGACGATGCATACGATGTTGTCTGTGCGGCCACGTGTGAGCAGAGTCATACTTAATGCTGGTTCAAATGGTGACAGGGGTACTCACGCATTTCGCGCATTCCGATGCTCAGGATACCGAAAAAGTCCATCTTGGCCTCTGCGAAGCGCTTCTTGGCCATCTCATACTGCTTTTGGGCCGACTTTCCATCGACCTTGGAGATGGGTGAGAAGGAGAGGAAAGTGCAGTTAGGGATCCAGCTGGTCTCATTGTCAGTGGTTGCAGGAACAAAAACCTCCGTCGGATACATACTGGTCTAGCCACCTCAGCTCATCCCATGTCGGAATGCCCTTCATAGTATCGGCACGGCAATGCAGAGTACTGAAGTCCTCCTTGCGATCCTCGAGCAAGAACCAGCGGCTACCGGGCACCTTGGTCATCTCACGTTTAGTGATCTCAAGATGGGCCTTGCGAATGGGGTCCGGGCCGTAAGCGGCTCCAATGTACACCCATCTTCCCAAATTGACCTTCTTGGCTGCAGCATCGAGTTGCTCCTCAGTCAGGGGAACGTCAAGACCCGCGTCGGTATATGCTGTGCGAGGGTGGTAATGGGCGGCGTCTAGAGCGATATGACGAAGACTGGCAGCATTTTGTAGAACCATGTTCTGAAGCCGTCAGCTAGAATTCAAGCAGTATTCAGTGGCTCAATACTTACTACACGCAGCGGGCGGATGATATCAACAACGGCGGCGAGGTCTTCGTCTTTCTCGTAGGTAACCATGAACGGGGTGTACCCTGGTGCAGCAGGCATAAGCTGCTCCTTGTCAGACGTACTCTCCGAGAGAAGGACTCAAGAATTTGTGTGTCAAAAACCTACCCACATGCCCATCTTGGTGATGATTCCGTTATTACTTTGAGAGAAGATTCCGTCGTTGATGGGTCCGAATCCGTAGGGAAACAGTTGCCAGCACTCGTTCTGGTGCTGGTCTTGAGGTGGAACGCCCTGGGCAGCTTGAGCCCGACCCTCGGGGCTTTGCATTGCTCCCATCCCCGTGCGGACGACTTCGCCGTTGGCGAGCACAATCTCCATGCCGCAATGCATCATCCAGTGGTCGCCGTAGGGAGTGAAGCCGACTCCGTGATCCAAGGCGTTTCCGATCATGGAGCCAAAGCCGAGCTCGGGCGAATCTAGCCAAACTTTCTCAGACAAACCGTTGTCGTCGAGATACTTCTGCATTTGCAGATACGTGACACCGGGTTCGACGAGACAGTAGCAGTCGTCGGCGTTGACCTCAATGATGCGGTTCATGTGAGTTCCGAGGTTCATGACCAAGCTGCCGCACACTCTGGGTGCGGCGCCGCCGTAGCCAACGTTGTGACCCTTGCTGAAGGTCCATACTGGCACGATGTACTCGTTGCACAGCTTGACGACGGCTTGGATATCGGTGACATTCTTGGGGTGGATTAGTGCGCTGCCGACGAACTCCTCCCGCTCGTACAGGTGATGCATGTCGTGCGTCAGGCAGTCAATCGTGAGGTAGTCGCCATCGTCTAGCGGCGTGTCTTTGGTGATGATCTGGAGATTCTCTTTGCCGACCGTCTCCTGGAGCTGAGATGCGAACTCTTGGAACTTCTCGATAGACACCCCGGGAGGTAGGTTGCGAGGAGCGGGAACAGCTCCGCTGGAGCCGTTCTTGTCCTTGACTTTGCTGGTGACACCTGGTGCCATCTTGCTGGAGTGTGACGACTGATTGAAAGTAGATACTTGGATAGAGAAGAAAGGATGCGATTTGAAAAGAAGATGGTTGAGGGGCTTTGCTTGGGTATGGAAAAACGAGCAATAACCTTTATTTGCCTGAAATCAATCAAGTAGGGGCGTAGCTCTTTTAAGAGGAGTGCGACTTGTCCACCGTAGCTTCTACTCGCTCGGAAGACGGCAATTTCAAAGCTTTGAAGCTCGGGATGAGCTTTCTTTGGAAATCGTACGGCTGCGGACCCTCGGTGAGCTGGCATTGCCGCGAACGCCGTTCTCGATGCGGATAAGAGAGTTCATCGAACACGGGTTGATCGAAGTCAAACTATCCACCAAGTGGAGGAGGTCCGATCCCTGAGGCTCAGATCTCTTGAAATTGCCCAAAAGAGCCAATTCAACGCGGATCGAATATCGCCGAGTCCGTTGGGAACGTCCGAAGCTGAATCGCTGTGCGATCCATCGTGTCAAATACACACTACCTCGAAATGCCGGAAATGGTGTCCCGGGAATCGACAGAGGACGCGTGAGGGCGACGAGCTTTGGGTCACCTGTAGTTATTCGCTATGATCCTCAGGGCCGTCTGAAGTCAACAATATCAGGGTTGCATATGCCCCCCACGTCCCGGCCACGTCCCGGAGTTGTCGTTGGGCACGATTAACAAGATGATTTCAGGTGTACCAGTTTCCTAGGTGCCGACACGACCCTGGGCAACTGCCGCATACGAAAATTCGTATACGTTCTTGTTTCGTGTGCCAAGTAATTCCTACTCCAATATGAGTTGCCGTTTCGCCTGAACCCCGACTGCAAGCCAACACCAACCAAGGCGGTCCTGGTCTGTTTCAAGTGTTTCCAGGTTGGGAGTCAGCGCACAGCATCACAATCTCTGAGAGACATCTTTCTCCTGACAGCCAGAAAAACTGCATTTACCAGTTGAGTCTGCATTTCTCTGCCTCAACTGGTAAAGTCTAGCCTTTCAAGTGGATTCTCGTAGGCATGCCCATGCACAAATAGTCTGAGATGGTCGAGGATGGTGTTGTATCCAAGGGACGTTTTCGTTGTCTGACCCCGGATATAGGTATACGTTCGCTCATGCCATTCCCAGCAGGCGAGAAATTCTCACGGACAAGGTTGACGGATCAGGTGGGCTCTGAGACCGCAGTGAGCGGGTTGCCTTGTCTGTCAAGTCGATGAAAACCCGGAAGAGTGGAGGGTGACGTTCGTGTGATATTCCAACGGGGGTCTCGCATGAGGTCAACAATGACTCTTCGATATTGATCCTATAAAATCAACTGGGTGCTGCACGGCATTTCGGCTCGACACGTCCAAACGCCAGACTACTCCCTTTCGCATCTTCCCACGTCACTTCAACTCTGTTGATCTTTCACAATGGCACCAACTGCCATTCACAACACCGTTAACGCCAAGCTTGAGGCACCTCTGAGGTCTCCTGGCGGGTATAACAGTCTTACTTCAGCTGTCAACGATGATACCATTCCTATTGATCCTCCCCTAAACCCTAACCACCGGTGGTGGTGGGATAGGTGTGCGCCGCTGCTGAACACTCTTCTCACTAGTGCGGAGGGTTACACGCCCGAGGAGAAGGCAGACCACCTCCGCGTCTTCCGTGACGTTGTAGTGCCCTCCTTTGGCCATCCAACCCCCAAGGCCAAAGTCCGTCCCCTTCTCACTTACGACGGCTCTACTTTTGAACCATCGTGGAACTTCACAAAGGGCGATGATGGCGTCATCCGCTACACCTTCGAGCCTCTGGGCGATTCTGCCGGTTCGGATGAGGATCCCTTCGCCGGGGAGGTTGGCGCTGCCATGATCCCGGTCCTCTCCCAGGTGTCATCCGGTGTCGACATGCGCTGGTACGAGCAGGTCTTGAAGAAGTGGTTCGTCACACCCGAAGAGGCCGCGATCGCGCGATCCAAAATGCCGTCATTCATAAAGCGTGTGCCGCAGCTCTTCCTCGCCTACGACATGAAGCGCTCGCAGCGCACCCTCAAGGCATACTTTTTCCCCATTCTCAAGCACTTCGCGGTCGACGTCTCGGCCGAGGAGCTTGTCTTTGACATGATCCGAGAATTGCAACCCTGTGGAGAGGAGCTTGCCAAGGTATCCGAGAAGCTTCAAAAGTACTTGGCGACGTGCAAGGAGCCGTGCCCGGTCGAGATGATGGCCATCGACTGCGTCGACCCCAAGAAGGCGCGCGTCAAGGTCTACGCTCGGACGACTTCGAATTCAAAGGCGGTCCTCGCCGACGTCCTCACTCTCGGAGGAGCCCAGACCGACGAGGCGACGATGAAGGGTGTTGAATGTGCTGAGAAGGTCTGGCACTTGTTGCTCGACGAACCCGAGGGCATGACCGCAACGCAGCGAAAAGACGCGAGGGATATGCAAAGTCTCCACAAGGGAATTTGCTTCGCGTTCGAGCTGAAGCAGGGCGAAGAACGCATCGACGTCAAGGCTCACCTACCCTGGGGTCAGACGGCGAGGAGCGATGCTCAGACCATCCAGAACTTCACGCAAGCTCTGCAGGCGGTTGGATGGGACGAGTCTGCCGAGAAGTTTTCTAGAGGAGCCCTCGAGACTGCCAAGCTGTGAGTCAAAAGCGTACCCAAAGGCTGCCGTTCGTTTCTAACCCAGTACGTTAGGCCCGGTCGAGACTACTCCAAGCCCGGTGGACTTTCTTACGTTTCGTATAACTACGGAAAAAAGGGTCTCTATATGTCTTCGTATTTTTCGCCAATGGTTCAAGATAGCTAGGCTATTTCAGATTCGACACGGATAGATTGTCAAGATAGGCTGCGATAGAAGTGAGTTTCTAGCATGATTCACCCTAGAGTTGACTTGCGGTTTAGCATTTGTGAAAGTGCAAGGAGGTTTGGACCCCCAGAATGACGAGGGAACGAACAGCTATCTAGATCTATGACTTCAATTTGATTAAACCTTGTGAAACTCTAAGCTTCGATCTCGTGCACAAACACGGTTCATGTCAATATTCGCGTCAAGACTATCGCCAGGATATTTTCAACTTCAGAATCACATTCTTCCAATCTGAGCATTGCTGCAAGCACCTTGATCTTCAGAAAGGCTCAAACCCGTGCCGATGGAATGCATTCTGGAGCAGTAAAAGCCGCAAGGAGCCATCAAGCTCGGAGATTCGATCGATCATCGACGCTCAAACAAGCTAGCAATACGGACCTGCACAACAGAAAATGCCGGAACAGAGATCTCCATTCGCCTCGCATGTCATTCCCCTTGTAACCATAGAAGCCCCGAAATGACCGCGGCATTGATACGAGTCGGTAGTATCGCCCGATCGCCGCCGAACACCTTCACGATCCAAAGGAGGAGCCGGAGCTGCGCCGGACGTGTCGAGACACGCGGGTAAGGAGTTGCCGCAGACCGGAATGCCACAACGCCCGCCTGATGTTTTTTAGACCTGTCTTTGAGCATGCCGGGTACGAATGCCGCGTGTGCCGATTGTACCCTGACTTTGCCGGTGGAGCTTGCGAAAGCAGCTGTGCCGGATCTTCGATTGCTTCCGCGAAGCATGAGTCCGATTCTTTTTCCAAACGAACGACTCAATGCAGGGCTGAGAATGCAAGCTCTTCAAACCACGCGAAGTAATCGTTCCCTTCCTTCGGGACCGTCTGAAACACTTACAGAGCGGACCGCTCGTCGATACACCCTTCAATCCCGGTCTTGTCCGCCATGATGGTTCGAAGCTTCGGACACCTGGAAAGGGCAATTTGCTCTTCCTTGTTGGCCCATCTTTTTGGCTTCTCGGATGCCATTATCCGTACCCTGCATTGTCCGTGATTGGGGTTGACACTCTCCAGCAAAATCTAGGGCGTCCAGACATTCATTCCCATTCCCCATGAGGCAACTCCCAAGCCCTACAGGTTCGTCTAAACTCCAGAAATGATATTGAAACTTCTTCTAGTGCCTTTTGCCACCCACCATATTGCCCATTGAAACTTCTTATTCGGTATCTCATCGCCGTATGTGGCAGGCTGGTCACTCACTGGAAACAATCCGGAGAAGCTGGGGCCCTACGTTCACAATGGCAGCCGTGCTTCCGCTTGCGAACAAGGGCCGGAATCACGGCTTGCTCTTTCTTTACCGGCCCCACCCAGATTGTACGGACGATTACGACAGAAGCTAGCATGGCTGGCATCGCGGTATAGGCGTGGATGACCTGGCGTGCGCTTGCGGGAGTCCGCGTAAGAAGGTGCCGGCAATGGTGATCTGGACCGAAAGGCCGCTGGCCCGTCGTGGCTTTGCAATCCGGGCCCCTGTGTCATACATGCGCCTCTGTATTATGCTATAATGACTATTATTCCTTGAACACTTGTGTGGTACTTGAGTAAGTGTCTTTGAGAGCGGCGGGGTGTTTCTTCTAGTATAAAGGTGAGCGTCTTGAACGTCGTGAGAAGGAAGTCTTGTGATTCAATATCTATCTATACGACACAAACATACCATCCGTCGAATTCAGGAGCCGCGCGCCAAAACTACCGCTATTCGAAGAAGCTAAATCATCCTTTCTCACCACACCCACACATCACCTCCACAAACCCAAAAATGTCTGGTCCTCCCGCCGCTGGTGTCACCGAGCGCATGATCGTTCCGGTAAAGGGCACCGTTGAAGACTGGAAGGCGCCTCTCAAGGCCTACCTCCTTGCCTTGAAGGCCCATGACGGCTACCTTCGCACCAGATGGGGACCCTGGATTGAAAACGAACAGATGCTTGACGTCATTTCCGGTAAGAATAGAATAGATGTTATCAGTCACATTTCAGCTACCCCTAACATAACGCAACAGGCTGGAAGACAAGAGAAGCTCGCGATCAGTTCTTTGCTTCTCCCGAGGGCAAGGAAGCCCTGGAAGCTTTCACGAAGGTCACGACCGGCGATATCAAGTCATACTTTATCAAGTTTGTGCCTTACGCACCGAGAGGCGCCATCGACTCTCCTGTCGCCGAGGTCATCACCGTCAGCGGCTCCACCATGTCTGAGGAAGACATGAGAGCCCAGATTGACAAGTCCCGTAGCATTCCAGGCCTCAACGATCTTGCCAGCGGTCTTTCCGTCGAGGATGTCGATGGAGGTAAGGTTTTCGTTGCGGCCTTGGGTTGGGATAGCGTCGAGAAGAGCAGAGCGGCGGATAAGTCTGCTTACATTCCCTCTTCGGGCAAGGTCGAATCTCACCACGTCAACTTCCACTACCCTATCAAGGGCTTCTCTGTTACCAACACCGACTAGGTTCAGTTACTAGGAAGAGCTTTTTTTTTTTTTGGTTTCATTAGACGGGTTGCAGGTCAATAGCGGTAGTCTGATGTCTAAAAAAAAGATTGGAACGACTTTGAAGGCCATACGTGTTGTGCGTTGAGAATTGAAACTCAAGACTCTCTCTAGAACGTCAATTCGCAATCGAACGTAAAGGATGTGATGATCGCTTACCAAACTTTGGTACCGCTGAGGGTATTGAAAGCAAATGAACCTCAATTTGATAGCACAAGCAATGTTTTTTGCTTCACCCCAGACTAAGCTAGGGTGATCTGCCAAGCACGTCTTCCCGTCCCACACCAAGCTGAACAGCCGCTGCAGCCGGAAAGATCGGACGACCTGAGACTTGAACAAGTTTTTGTTTTGCTTCATATTACAAAAACACCGGCTCCCCCCAACGGACCACAAGCTTGGATCCCAGTGTGACGTAGACAGTGTGGTTCCGCATGGACTCGGGGCGAGAGATGCAATCCCCAGGCCGGTAGTCCGACCCAATGGCGTACGCAGACACCCCCTCAATACTAGGGGAAAAGAGGAGATATCGCCACGGCATCTCATGATCTGAAGCTTTTCCTCGTCCAGTGAAACCAAGGTGGCTGACGCGAGAGGCTTCCTCTTCCGATCACCGCCATCGGAAAGGAGATCAGAGTGACGAGTCTAGAGTTATGCCAAACTATTTATAAGCTGAACACGTATATATTTGACCAAGGCCGTTGTATAAGTCAAGCTGCTTTCGCCTGATGAAAGTAGGTAAACATTCGAACCGCAAGAATTGAACTTCCAACCTGACATCGAAGTATTCGACAACATGGCACCCAAGATTCAGAAGGTTGCCGTCGCTGGCGTAAGTTAGAAATATCCAAAACACAGCGAGTCATGCTGAAGATTCAATAGGCGACTGGTAATGTTGGCAGCAGTGTCTTGAAGGCGCTGATCAACGACGGATTTCAAGTGACTGTGCTCACTCGAAAGGAGGGATCTTTCCCAGCAGGCGTCACCGTCAAAGTGGTCGACTACGCCTCATCCGACGCTATCAAAGAAGCTCTGAGAGGCAACGAAGCGTTTGTGGACTGCACTCTGGTTCAGGACGACACTCCAACACGTATGATGGATGCTGCCGCCGCGGCTGGGATCTATCGATACATACCCTCAGACTTCAGTTTGGACTTCAACAACCCCAAGCCCCACACCTTGCCTATTTGGTTCAAGAAAGATGCCAACGACAAGTATCTCCTCAAAAAGTGCCAAGAGACCGGTATGACCTGGAGTATCATCTGCAATGGGGCTTTCTTGGACTTCTGTCTGCGAACCGGGTTCCTCAACATCGACGTCTACGACAAGAAAATCGATTACATGAACGATGGGAACAATGTGATTCCTTGGACGACACTCGAGGCTGTTGGGAAGGCTGTATCTGGAACCCTGTCTCACCCCGTCGAGACCGAAAATCGCCCAGTTTACGTTCATTCGGTCTACAAGAGTCAGAGGGAGATGGCCGATGCTTGCAAAGAGGCATTGGGATCCGACGGATGGCAAGAATCTCGGTCAAACATGGAAGAGAGATTTGCTGCGGCTCTACAGAAGCTTCAGTCGGGCAACTTTGATATGGGTGTGCTGGGAGATATGATTAGATACGCCAACTCGAAGCCCGACTTCTCATCGCCGTGGAAGAAGGATGATAACGAGTTACTTGGTGTCAAAGCCTTGTCAGACTCTGAGTTGAAAGATTTGATCAAGGAAGTTCGAGGCAACTAGTTGTAACTTGTTGGCTATTACTAAGTCATATGAATTAAGCTTCGATTGATGTGAAAGTGTTTTAATTACAAGTGAAATGTTTTCTCCACGTCTTATTGAGCTCTCGACAATTTCTTCCAACCGTGAATGCTGATGCGGGAATGTCCGACAGCTCATCGGTAATGGCTCACAGCGGGAACGGGGGGTGACGTTCTCGTTTAACTCAGATTGCTATGAAATCAAAAGTTCAGCGAAACATGAAGTGCTATGAATTCAATGCTCAGTATCTAAAGAAAATCAAGACTTTTCAAAAGGGTTTGTCGCAATGTTTCAGGACACGGTTATTTTGAATCATGTGAGTAACGTGCGTGCATTTGAAGTCGACCACATAAATTACCTCAAACAAATGAGAGGTTAATCAACCTTCGCTCATATCTTGCCGGGGGGAAGGCAATTTAATTTAACAATACGCCTAAAAATATCATTTTAATACTTTATTGTCCCATCTAAACTTGGAAGAGCTAGAGACACTCCTTTCGTGGCCAAATCAAACAGCGGCTCTCGACTCATATTCCCCTTTCAGTGATTAAGGGCATACTTACCTCATTAGACATACTGAACGTAAATTAGTACTTTCATCACCTTACATGAATAAGATTATATTTTTGGTTATCTCCCAAACAAAAACGATTAGGGGTTTGGTCTCTATCTCAAGGCAGAGAAAGCAAAACCTGTGATGTAGATTGTGATGCAGTACACAAGGCGGTCGCCAAGAGATTCAACACAGTTGTCTTTCAGTGAATTATATAAGTGATACTTGTTTCTAGCCATTTATGAACGCTCGGTCAAATTAAATTGATAGCGGGCTCTTTGATGTTTCTCTTTTCATTTTGGAACACTTTCTGTTGACTGGAAGGGCGTATTCAGCATTAAGATCCACGAAAACATTCATTATATATAGCTAAAATATGAAAGCATATCTTTGCTGTTCACCGTGATTTCAAGAAGTCATTCGCTCATCCTCTGTTTGCAGACCACTATGGGTATAATATATAGCTCGGTCACGCAAAACTGGGCGCAATTCGTATATCGACGCGTCTGTGACAACGTCCAGTGTTGGAAATTGGATGTCCCATCTCCTAGCCAGTAATCACAATCACCATTCACATTCAACAGAACTGATCACTTCATTGAAGAGCATCAATATTTGCATTCGACGCTGCTGAAATGAGAACATATTCTGCCGCTGATGCCGACGAACGCGTGTCTTGATTCATGCGCGCCGCCGCATGACGTCTGCGCCTCTTGATGATGATTGGTGGCCTAAACGCTAGAAAGTTTGTTGTTAGTGTGTGCTTTTCCGCCTACAACTATGTAACATTTCCGTGAGCATGGTCCTCGTTGTCATCGTCATATCCAGCACGAGATGTTTTTGGGGGCCTGTCTCGACAGAAATGATTCCTTACGCAATGATTGCCATGCGCCCAGTCAACCATTGCTGTTTATATAGTATGGGCGACAGAGTTTGTCGTACATGGTCTTTCGTAACCATAGACTCAAGCCAACGGCTATACGACTGCCCAAATGTCTTTTTCCGCCCCAGGGAGTAGGACTTGGCCAAACGGACAATTAAAGTTTGAGGACGACGCGAAAGCCTAGACTCTAGTCCGATTGCTTCGTACTTACTTTCTGGTGGTGTTCTGTGAAGCCGCAGGAGACAAGCCCACCCTGGCTTCCTAAAATGAATTGCCTATTGTAGGAACCGGACCAAGCCCGGGTCAATAAATATTTCCTTATATTGACATTATCACCTGATCAGATCCAGGCTGACAGCAGCCGATCCTTGTCGACATGGCAACATCTCCTTCAGTACCTGTGTTCCGCAGAAACAGCAAGACAGATCCATCGTTTCTGACGTTCAACTGAAACTACTCCAAATTCCTTGATGTGCTTACATTCTCATATCGCGAGAAGGCCTTCGCTCCCTACTAAACTCACAGACCAGTTGTAGAGCCGGATTGGGGTCGGGTCAGGTCTCTGTGGTCCTGGACAGATGATTAGTTACATTCACAATAAGGCCTTCGATCCTTCGGTGATGCCTATTCACTCACTTGCCTATGAAAGCTTCTTTCCGAAAGGGCTATTTCTGCTCAGGAGACAAGTATACCAGCGACGGTTGGTGAGTAACAGAGGATCTGCCGCTTTATGTAAACGGCAATCCATAGCGTACGCTCGGAAAAAACAGATCTCAATTATCCACGTTCTAGAAGCCGCAAACGTGAGTGCCGTCTGAACTCCAGTAGCTCGGCCAACCCTGATTGAGGCAACCGGTTGTCTACAGAAACTGCCTATCCGGCAAGCTCCCTCAGCCAACCTGCACTGAGCAACTTTGGGGGCTGCCGACGATCCTAAAACGTTTTGAGTTCATGCAGCGTCGCATTCAAGTCTTGGTGTGGCCGCGTTGTGATTCGTCTTCTTCACCCAGGGTTCTGGTCCTCAGCCGAGTCAGTGGCTAGACTCGGACGTTTGCGATCCCGCAGGTTCTCGCCGGTTGGCCTAAATCGCACCATTTGGGAGGAGATTTATACTTTTTCCCGTGAAGTGGTTACCGAACCTTATTTACCACGTGCTCGGACTTGAAGCTGTTCCAACAGTCCCGTCGTCTTAAGTATGCAATGGTGCAAGACATCCCCCCTTGGTGCGGACTAAGGTAGGGCAGGCCATCGCATCTCCGTCCCGTCTTCCTCCAAACCTGTTCGTCGGGCTCTTCCTCCCCATGATGCAATCACAGAGAACCGAACGACCGGCGCCGGCGACCATTCGAGTCCACTCCCTGTGCTGAGAAAATGGCGGGCGAGACGGGGACGACCATATCGGTCTCGCAGGCGCAGGCGATGGTGATGATCGCCTTCGCCGCGACGGCGTATTACAATACCATCGAAACGTTCTTCTCCATCTTCACCACGTTCAAGAGGCGGCGTGGGCGGTATTTTTGGAGCATGGTTGTGTCGAACACGGGGATTAACATCAACGTCATTGCCTTCTCGTTGCGATACTTTGGGTACTACCATGAAGCAGTCTTCGCGTCGAGTATTATTATCCCGATAGCATGGTATTCAATGGTGACAGGGCAGGCTATCGTGCTTTGGTCTAGGTATGTACTCCCCTTTCCTTCTTCCCTCGACCCGCGCCTTTTATTCATTCCATATCCCAGGCTACACCTCGTCGTTCACAGCCAGCGCAAGATCCGATTGATGCTCGCGATGATCATATTCAACGCAGTGACAATGCACATACCCGAGACGGTCATTTTCTTCCTGGCGAACTCGAACCATCCCGGGCAATGGGTCGGGCCCTTCAAAATCTACGAAAAGGTTGAGTTGGTGGTCTTCACCATACAAGAAACCATCATCGCCGGGTTCTTCCTTTACGAAGGCTACTACAGCCTCAAGCCCCTCAGCGCCATCAAGCCGAAAGCTGTAGCGAACATGGTGAGACATCTCGGCGGTCTATTCGCCGTCGTCTTCCTCCTCGACACGGGCCTGATAGTGCTCGAGTACAACGACAAGTTCGAAGTACAGACCATGTGCAAGCCTTTCGTCTACAGCGTAAAGTTGAAGGTCGAATTCGTCGTTTTAAACAAATTGCTCTCCTTCACCCGAATGAGTACCTGCAACTGTCGAGGCCTGGAAAGCCTGAAGTCAGTCACGTTGCCCGACAGCAACAACCGCACAAGAGTAGGCCAGGGCGTTGTCCTCGCAGCACTTCCCGATATCGAACAAACCGGCGGATCCCTATCACCGTTACAAACCACTTTCAGGGACCACATCTACGACGGAAGTTCAACCGTCGGGACGCCCATACGCCGGGCCTCGAAAAATAGCAGACTCAGCGTCAGAGAAACGGAGGTCGCGGCCGACGAGGAGTCATTGAGAGAGAAGGTGACGGCGACAAGTAGCAACGGATGAAGGCGTCAATATTGGAGCAAGACAGACTTGTGGGATCGTCAGCCTTCACCTTCGAGCACAGAGAACCCCGATGGGCGATTTCGGCTTTTGTTCATAAATGTTTTTGACGCGTAAGTGCAAGAGGGGATATGACTTTGGCATCGGGTAGTTCCCAAGTGCTTACAAGACATGCAGTCTCGAGCGCCGAACACCAAATCGTCCCGAGCCGACGCGAAGCTCTTACCCCAAGCGGGACACAATCACAAAGTCCACCGTACGATTTGAAAACAGTTCCAATTAGACAAGCTAAGGGCAGGACTTCAGAGATCCGGGCCATGGTCCGGATGCTTTTACCAAACCCAGTCAGACGACCCAAGGGAATATGCGAACAAAATCTGGGAGGTCCCTAGCTGGCAAACAGCGTGGGCATGGGGAAAGCGAAAACGGCGAGGTCACGATGGCCGCGGAAACGACACGTATCGCCGACTTCTTTGAGCAACGCCATGACGGCGTAAAAGATGGAAATACTGAAAATGTGGGCTTGATGTACAACCAAAGCGCGCAGCGGAGACCAGAGGAGTTCGCTGACGACACCAGCGATAGAAGCAAAGCGTTCAACATTTAATTACATCTAATGTAAACCGACACAAACCTGACTATCAAGATACATAGCGAGACAAAACGTGCCAGAGTTCCAAGAGTGCCTTACCTTGCTGTGAATTGCGAAGTCTTCCAGCGGGTTTTCGATAACCCGCCCATCTTGGGTGAAGATGGCAAGTTGATAAGCATGTACAATGCTGAAGAAGGGGAGGGATATCAAACACTTCATTCGAGGCTAAAACAAGCCATTGTCCCAAATCTTGGGTTTGTGGAGTTTCCCAGGAGACTAGACCCCTCAACATATCGAGTTTACTGCCGGAAAGCCCAAACTGTTGTTTGAGCCGCTGCATGATGATTGCTCGCCGTGGTTTTGCCGATCAGGGGATGTGCCATGACAATGAAAGCACGCGTCTTCGTTCGCGGAAACTTGGCAAAGTATGTCTGTTTTTGTCGGGTGTCAACTTTTGCGCATGTGCACACATTTTGGCATAGAAGGCTGGTCGATTGGGCATCCACTTCGGCCGGGTCGGATGGGTTACCTTAGTTAACTTTTGACTTTGCACAATGAAGTATGCGCAAAGCTCGGGCTTAAGGGATAGATAGCATTATAAAGAGCAGAGCTCTGCAATAAACAATAAATGATAAATGGAACTGCCTATAATAGGTAAATAAATATATCTCTTAATAAGTTTCTGGGGTAATATATCTAGTAAGACTAAATATATAGGCAGGGGTTATTATAGGAAGGAGGTCTACTCTAGTAGGAGACCTATTCTATATTATATAATAGCCTCTAGTTTAAAAAAAGCAATATCCTTATTATAATTTAAGAAAAAAGAAAAAGGAAATAAAAGGAAATAAATAAAGAAATAATTATAATTCTATATCTATTATAGTATCTATTATAGTATTATATCTTATCTAATTCTATACTAAGTTCTTATCCTTATTCTATTTTATTTCCTATCTTTATTTTCTACTATTAAATATCTATATTATATATTAAAGGTTAGTTATTATTCTAGGTATCCTAGTTATTCTAGGTATATAATATAGAGTTAGTAGTAAAGGTAGATTAGTCTTATAGAATATTATCCTATTATTCTTATTATTATTCTAAGAATATAGATATTACTTTAACTTTAATAATATTAGTTAAGTATATATTATTAGATCCTAGTTATAGGTTTTTATCTTTATCTTATAAACTATTATCCTATTAGTATTATTAGTATTCTAGAAATAGAGATATATAACTAATTACTTTAGCTTTAGAAACTATAGTACTAGTAGCACTATATTATATAGCTAGAAGCTTATAGTTAGACTATATAGTCTTTAAGGCTAATTATACTATATTAATTTAGGCCTTTAAGTATAAGTAAGATTCTAATTTCTTATTAGAGTTTATAATAGGGATATAGGGTTTAGAGTATCTATTATCTATAATTTATATATATATATAATATATTCTTATAGTTATATAGATAGAATATCTATTATTAGTAGTATTATCCTTATAAGGTCTGCTAGTTATAGTTACTATAAGATCTTAGTATTTAATATTAAAGGTAGACTTTATTAGAAGGGGTAGATAGTAAAAGAAATTATAATAAGGTTCTTTATATAGTCTATAATTATATAGATATATAGAAAGCTTCTCCTTTATCTAACCTTATATTTACTTACTTACTTATTTCTTAGTTTCCTCTCTATAATTAGTATTAATATATCTATTATAGTTATAATATATATAGAGAAGTATATATTCTAGACCCTTAAAAGGTTAAGTAATATTAATATATTAATAGTTAAAGTGCTAGTTCTAATAGTTAATAATAAGGTTAGATATTATAAAGTTTACTTATAGTACTATATTATTAACTTTCTTAGTTTAGTTCTTAGTATTAAGAATTATAATTATTATACCTCTTATATAAGTAGTAGTAACTACTATATAAGAGGTATTATTAAGAAAGCTAAGTAAGTCTAAGTAAACTATATTAAAGATAATAATATTAGCCTCTACTAATATAGAGTTATTAACTATTTTAAATTAGATATTATCTTTAATAAATTAATTTATAGTAATCTTTTCCTATTCTTATTTATAGGCTGTTAATTAGCTAGAGTATTCTATAATAACTATTAAATTGCTCTATCTAGTATTATCTAAAGTGGATAGAAAATCTTTTATAAATAAGGTAAGAATAAGTTAGATAATATAGTTTTAGTTAGTAATATTAGCTTTTAAAGTGCTAATATATTATTTATTACCTTTAACTATATTTATAATAAAACTATTTACTATAAAGTTATTAAGGTAAAATAGCTTCTTACTAAGATATCTAAAAAAGTTTACTATATCTATATTAGAATAGATAATATTTATCTTTTCTTTATATAGGTTTTTTATAGCCTATTCTATAATTCTACTCTGGTTTTATTAGTTAATAAGAAAGATAGCAGATAGAGCTCTAGTAGTTTCTATATAGAAAAGGAATAATATAAGGTATTATAGAGAGAAGAAAGCCTTATAGCTATAAGTATTATATGCTTTTAATATAGGTTTAAATTAGACTATATTTCCTATAGTAATAATAAGCTTTAGGTTATAGTAAGTAAGTATTATCTACTATTATACTTTTAGTATATAACCTATCTTATTTATAAAAATAGCAGATAGTAACTATATAGTATTATTATTCTTATTATATATAAATATATAATTAGTAACTATATATAGAGTTATAATAATAAAATAAATTTATAGAAGTACTATAGTAATTAGTATATCTATATTACTAATAGCTTAGATATATTCTTCTAGGGTCTACTTAGGCTTAGATTAGAGTTCTATAAAAGTATTAAACTTAATATCTCTATTTTCTTTTACTTTTTCTATTATAAATAGATACTATATTACTAAGAAATCTAGATTAGTAAGTAAGTATTTATAATTCTTATAGTTATCTACTATATTAATAGAGTAAGTAATTATAGATATAGCACTATCTAGTCTAATCTAGAGTTTATCTAGGTTATACTATCTATAATCTATAATAGCTACTATTATAGTATAGTAAGTATAAAGATAATAAATATCTCTGAGATTATAGAGAGCATATTTAAGTTTAGTAATAGTATTATCACAGAGTTTATTAGAATATAGTAACTAGATTACTCTAAGAGAAGTGTTATAGCTTAATATAGAGGTAATATTAAGTATAGCTAATATTTTTTCTAAGTCTAGACTACTACTAAAAGCAAGAAGTTAAGCTAGATAATAGTATAATATTATAATAAAAATATTATAAAAGGGTTAAAGCTTTAGTTATATAAGTTCTAATAGATCTTAATAGATATTATAGTAGTATATAGTAGTGAATTTTAATATAAAGTGCTAAATTATATTATAATATAAACCTTCTAGTACTATAAATATCTTAGAAATTGCTACTATCTTAGCTTTAATAGTATCTTAGAGAATTTAGATATAGAAGATTATTAGTATTTACTAATATAGAAAGTTACTATTAAATACTATATAGATTATCTATTCTAAGATAGTAGACTTATAAAGAGATTTAATTATATTAAGATATATTAGAAATTTAATAGGGGGTACTTCTATAGATAATAGCTAGCCTTATTTATATAGAATATAAATACTAAGATATATTATATCTATAAATCTATCTAGGAGTAGTAAAACTTAAGTTACTAAATAAAAAGGTAGATAGTTATATATAGATATAGTTAGGTTAATATTATAAAATATTTATAGGAGGATATTAAGCTATTTATTCTTATTTATATAGATAGAGAAGAAATAAAGCAGGAGGCTAATAGCAATAAGTATATATATATCTTAGAAAGCTATATTCTTAAACAGGTTATTAGTAAGCTTAGATAGTAGCTAATTAGAAAGAGTAGTAATAATATTAGTTACTATATCTATATCCTAGTTAGACTTAGCTTCTTTATAAATATACTCTTATATCTTATATAAGGTAGTATTATATTTAGCAGATAGTTCTAATACTCTAGTAATAAGATAGTTAAGTATATATTATATAGAGATATTAGTATTAGATTTATCTAGGAGAAGGTTCTATAATATAGGAGGTAATATATTAGAGAGGATAACTTTAAATAATATACTAATATTAGACATAGAAAGGCTCTTAATTATTAGGTCTAGTATAACTATACTAAGATATTATTAGATAGTACTATCAGGTTAGATACTATATTTATTCTCACCTAATAGCTATACTAATTGCAAATCTAGAAAGAGTGCTGCTTTATAAAAGGTATATATTTCTAACTTAGCTATACTACTATTATTAACTTTAAATTCCTTATAGTTAGATACCTCTAAAGCTATTATATATAAGATATCTATAAGAAAGACTAGTTATAATAGTACTAGTAGTAAGGGCTTTTTAGCACTAACTTAAATAGTTTTCTAGTTAAGCTAATAGAGATTACTAGAGTCTTTAAAGTAGCAAGATAAGGTATCCTAGATATATATTAGATTATTAGTTATATTCTTAATATTATCAGATAAGATAGAGAGAAATTAGAAGATACTTACTTAGTTAGGGAAAAGTATTATTAAAAGTTTTATATCTATATCTTTTATAAGAATATTCTTTTACTACTAATTAAGATATATCTATACTAGCTTATTATTAGTAGTTAGCTATATTATAGCTAACTAAGTCTATTTATAGTCTGCTATAAGTATAATAGTAATATAATTATAAAGTTTCTAAATCTCTAATATTAATAATAATAATATAGTATTATTTTAATTAGCAGCTCTAATAATAGATATAGAAGTTAGGGCATAAATAGGGATCTTAATTTTTATAAAGCAGAAATATTTACCTTTTACCTTATAGTAATATAAGAGTTAAAGTTTCCTAGAAAGAGTGAGTAACTTAATAATAGTAAGGAGAGTATAGATATTATCTAGATCTAAACCTGCTTTAGTAAGTATAAATAGGAGATATCCTATAATAAGCTTATTAGTTCTAAGCAAGTATATAAGCTTTAAGGATTCTAGAGATATATCTTAAGCTTCTAATATAACTTATTATATATTAAGTGAGAGCATACTAATTTTAGAGATATTAGCTATAATATACTTATAATATTTCTTATTAATAGTATTAATTAGGAGGTTATTAATTATATTAGCAATATTAGAAGCTTCTAATAGGGTAGTGAATTTAGAGATCTTTCCCTTATAATAATTAATATTAATATAGATATAAGGAGGCAATTCTTTATTATATTTAGGCTTATTTCCCTAGAAATTAATAGGATTTATATTATTATATAAGATATCCTTATTATTAAAGTTCTAGTTAGTAGATATATTTTCCTATCTATTATTAACCTATAATATATTATTATCCTAGATAGTAGTAGTAGTTACCTAACTATCCTTAACCTGGAAGGTATTCTAGTTATTAGTAGTATTATACTGATTTTTAGAAGTTTAAGCTTAGCAAGTCTCCTCTATAATAGCATACTAGTCTTTAGTTATAAGAGGTTAGGTAGTATTATTAATATAAATAGAGGGATTCTAGTAATTAAACAGATTTAGAGGGTTCCTAGTAACTATTAACTATAATTATTAATATTTAGCTATAGGTATATATCTATCTAGGAAGAGTAGTTAAGTGCAGTTAGTGGATTTTTACTAGAGAAATTTATCTAAGCTATATTAAAGCTAATTAGTAATAATTAGATAATAAATAGTAAAGGTATTAGCAGAGTTTTATAAGTAAGGAGATTAGGAAATTTTTAACTTATAAGTCTAGAAATATAATAGGTTACTATTAGAAGCAGTAAGTTACTTAAAGTTTATTATATTAGGTTATATTAAAGGTTAATAATATTAGAAATCTAAAGAGGTATTAGTGAGGTTTTTATTAAAGTTAAGAGTATAAGTAGTTATTAGTAATAATAATAGCTTAGAAAGAAGTAATTTAGAAAGAATAATAGTTAGAGAAAAGTTAAGGATTTTTTATTAATTAGGTAGTATTTTAGAAAAAAGTTATAGGTGAGGAGAAAGAAAGGCAAAATAAAAATAAAGGTAAGTATTAGGAGAAAGGCATAAAGGCAGAAAGTTAGTAAAAGTAGGTCTATAATAGTTAGTTTAACAGAGAAAGGAGGTAAAAAAAATTTTTAGTAATTAATAAAGTAAAGATTAAAACCTGGTTATCTATAGTTAACAAATCAGAGCAGAGAGTATATATTATATAAAATATAAGAGGTAATAATACTTATATAGATATAAACTCCTAATAGGAAGGTGCTTTATTCTATTATATCTATACCTTATATAAATAATGCTCTATTATATATTATAATTTATAGTACTTATATATTAGATTAGAGATATCTTATTTAATAATACTAGTAAAGTGCTAGATAGGCTTAGAGTAGCCTAACTATTTAATATAATAGTAAAGTTTACTATTATAGATATTATAGGTAAGAATTTTCTTAATAATAAATTTCTCTTTATTATCTTATTATAAGAAACCTAGAGGTTAGCTTAGTTAGTTAAAGAGATCTTTTTAGACTAGTTTAAGATATTTAATAGATATTTTTAAGTGCTATTTAAGCTATAATAATAAATAGATATAGCATCTTAATAGGTTAATAACCTTTTTAATCTTAAATAGTTTTTTATAAGTATAAGAGAATTTAGTCTAGCTATTAAGATAATATTCTAGAAGCCCTTTCTTTAAAAGTTTAATATAAACTATATTATCTGCTACTAACTATAGGGGTAGATAGTAATTATTATTATAGTAAGTCTTTATCTTTATTAGAGAGATCTAGTAAACCTCCTATACTTCTTAATAAATCTTATATTATTAGAATCTAAAATCTATAGCTAGTTAATTTATTAGAGATAGAAAGAACTTAGCTATTCTACTAAAAAGAACTTTATAAGAGATATATTTTATAGTAGCTAAGACTAATATATTAAAACAGGCTAGGATATAAGGTAAAATATCTTCCTAATTAGAATAGTTAAGCTAGAAACTAATTAACACTTAAAATATATAGATAATTATTTAAATAGTCCTTTTAACTTATCTATTAACTTAATAATAGTATATTATAGAGACTTTAAGTTAGATATTAGTAGTAGTATATAAAGATATCTATAAAGCTAAGACTAGCTTAGAGTTAATATTAGAAATAAAGATATTAGATAGGCTCTAGTTAGAGTAAATATTATAAATATATAAAGTAGCCTATTATTCTATAATCTAATCTATATAACTAATAAGTCTTCTAGTAAACTTAGAGGTTTTATCTATAAGAAAGAGTATAGTATTATAGCCTTATTTTAATATAAGTAGTACTATAATAAAGTTAAAACAAATTATAGAGAGAGAGATATAGGGTACTTTAATTAGAGTAAGGTTACTATAGGAGGCATTTTAGTTAGGCTTTGCTTTATAGTATTCTAGATAGTAGATAATATATAATTATAGTTCTTAATATATATTCCAGAAAAAACAGGTTTATTACAAGAAATTATATACTTATTCTATACTAATATATACTCTATTATTATAGGTAGCTTTATAGATATTAGATATAACTATTTAAGATATATAAAGGTATAAATTATTCTTATCTTAGAGATAGAGAAGCTTCTAATTATTAAGCAAGAAGCTATATAGGCAGTTTTAGTTAGTCCAGATTATATTATTATAGATTTAATAAAAAGTAGAGTCTATTAGCAGCACTTAGAGAATCCTAGAGTAAAATTTATTAGTTATTATTAATTCTATAGTAATAGTATCTGTTTCCACTATATTAGAGGGGTCCTATATTATATTATTAGTTTATCTCTTATCTTATTACTATTATAGTTAAGTGCCTTAGTATATTATAATTTAAACTTTATATAATAGTTAGGTTCTATTAGATAACTATATCTGTTAGTTAGGATTAGTTAGATTCTAAATAGTATTAGAATTAGAAGGCTCTAGATTATTATTAGCTTTATTATTATTATTATTAGTAAGCAATATATAGAGTAATAGAGTAGAAATTAGCAGTCTTAATAAGGTATTAGTATTAATATACTTATAGCTAGAATAATATTAAATTATAATACAGTCTATCTATTTAGCAAGTATAAGCTTCTAGTTAACTAATTAATAATAGTCTTTTAACTTATCTAAACTAACTATCTAGAATATATTCCTAACTACTATATAGTCCAAAAGCATATAGATTATACTATTATTAAGGTAGTATTCTAGTTTATATAGTAACTAGACCAGAGTAAGGGTTTTAATTTCTATAATAGTATAGTTTGCTTTAGCTTATAATAATATATATAATAAGAAGAGAATAGGCTATATTTTACTATTAGATTATTCCTAGTATAGGGCTATACTAAGGCCCTTATAACTACTATTAATATAAAGGATAAATAGTTTAGAATAGTCTAGGAAAACATAATCTGCTATATTAGCAAGTTTGCATTTAATATAGTTCCAGGCTTTAGTAGTATTACTCTATATATATTAATATTAGTTATTCTCCTTATAATATTATGCTTTCCTTGCTTTAGATATATTATTTATAATTAGAAGCAGAGAGGGTAGCTAATATTATACTATAAAAGCGTTATATTATAGGTTCTTAGAAGGTAAATTATAGAACCCTATTATCTTAATCTTTATTAATAGGTTAATAATTTATATATACTTAAAAATAAATTTATAATAGTAGCCTATAAGGTCTAAGCCGCTCTCTAGGTTTTATAGATTAGTTAGTATTAGAAGTACTAGAATAGCTTCTATTTTCTAATAGGTAGTACCTAGTTCTAAGTATAAGATCTAATATCTAAGTGCTTTTAGTCTAGGTTAGGCAAAATAATATTTAGATAGAGAGAGATAGTAACTAGAATTTTAAAGAAGTATTAGTAAGAGATATAGGTATATTAGATATTCTTTTTTTATTTATAAGTAGATAATAATATTATTAATATATATAAGTATAAACTACTAGAGATAGAGTTTAAAGAGATATTCTATATAATATTAGAAAAAGACTAGGGATAAGATAAGGCTTATAATAGTAACTATAAAATATTTATAGCTATAATAAGAGATAATAAATACTATTTTCTATTTATCTTTAGGTATAATTAGTTAGTTAAAAAATCCTTTAATAATATTAACTACTAAAAAGATATTACTACTAGATAATAAATTAAAGATCTTATCCTATTAGGATAGTAGGTAAGTATCTAACTTTATTTTAGTATTAACTTAGCAGAGATTAATAATAATATATAGTTTGCTATTCTACTAGATAATAAATACTAAAGCAGCTACTAGGCAAAGTTCTCCTAGAGATACCTTTTTAATAATATTAGCTTCTAGTAAGGAGTCTAGGATTATATCTATCTCTATTTTATCTTATTAAAATAAGAAGTATAGGTATTAGTAAAGATTAGTAATATTAGTATTATCCTTAAATAGAATAGGTATATTAATACTATTATTAAACCTGCCTATACTAGGAGCAAATAATAGGCAGAAGTTATTAATAAGTTACTAGACTTAATATTTATAGTTCTAGCTCTAATAGTTAGATATATCTATAGTAATATCTAAGAGATTATTATTATATTCTTATAGTATATAAAATAGATATTTATTAGAATATTTTAGGTTAAGAGGTTTATTATCTAGGCTATCTAGGCCTAGCAAATCTATAAGAGGAATAGCTAAAGATATATTAATAATAAAGAAATCTACTAATAAGATAACTTTAATATATTATAATAAGCCTAGGTATTATCCTTTATATATTATTATTAGAACTAATCTAAAATTTAAGAAGAAAAGAATATAGTCCTATCTAGTAGTAATAGTATATAATAGTGATCTATATAATAGATATTATAGATTAGAGAAGGAACAGAGTTATAGAGTATAGCTATAAGGTATAACTAGTAGCACTTAGTATTAAATTAGTATATTAAAACTATAACTTAGAGGAAAAATATAGTTCTAATCTATATATACTTATACTTATTAATATTATAATAGTTAATATAGTATAGTTAAGGTAATAGAGATAGAATTACTATTATCTATAACTAGGTAGTTATTTTTATATAGATTACTCTAATAAATATAAAGGGTGTATTTATATAAGAAATATCCTCTAAGAATAAAGTTACAAAATATAAAATTAGTAATATATATTAGTTTATTAACTTTAAGAATAAAACTATCTTATCCTTATAAAATAATAGAAATAGTAGCTATAGAGGAAATTAAAGATCCCCTCTAGCTAATACCTCTAAGTTAGAAAAATTTATAGGGTTTAATATTAATATCTAGATAATACTTATTTATAAACTTTTATTTAATTAGTAATAGAGCTAAGTAAGTGTTTAGCAGAGCAGTATATCTAAGGCCTAATAGAGTATAAATAACTATATTTAGATAAGAGTAAGAGTTAAATTAGTAGGATATTCTATTAACTATAAGAGATATATAAGTCTTAGTATAAGTATAAGAGGGAACTTAGATTATATATTTAATATCTAACTGATCTAAAGCTTTATTAATTATAAGTAGAACGCTTAATATAATCTGTTTATCCTCTATCTGTAAAATATTATTTTCTGGAAAAGATTTTAAATCAGGAATAATAGAGAGTAAGATAGTATATTCCTTATCTTAATCTATATCTATCTTAGTTATAGGTAATATTAGAGGTTTAATATTAAGAGATAAATTTAATATAGATAGAGAAGTTTATATATTATTATTAATAGTAGTATAATAGTTTAGTGTTATAATATAGGATATTATAGGTAACTTCTAGCTATATTTAGCCTTAATATAAGATATCTTTATAGTAAGGATATTTTTATAGTAAAGTACTAGTAAGGTATATTCTATAATTAGTAGTTACTAAGAGAGTTTAAAGACTCTAAATTAGAAAAAGAGTTATAGAAATTATAGCTATTATTATAGTGAGGATTATAGTAAGGTGATAGAGATATAGATAGTAATTAATTATAAAAACCTTTAGTAGTAATATAGGCTTTAACGGGTTATAGGAACCTATTACTATTAGGTTAGTATCTTTAATATAGAGGGCAGTTAGTATCCCACTTATATTAATAATTATTAGTTTGTTCTTATTAGTTATTATAAGTAGGGTTTAAAGTTAGTATACTGGGTTAACTAGACTTATCCTTAGGCAGTTAGTTCTTATTATAATAGTTAAATAAGTTATTAGTATTATCATAATATTCCCAGTATATTTCTTAGTTATTAGTATAGCAAGGGTGGAAGTTATTATATTATTAGTTATAAGGTAGATATTTATCTTAGTTCTAGTTCTAGTAGTAATCCTAGTTATAATTATTATACTATTAATTATAGCCTTATTTCTAGAAGTAGTTATTATAGTGTTAGGTATAGAAATCTTAATAGTCTCTCTATAAGTGGTTATTATAATTATAACATTAATAATTATCTATAGTATTAAGTTTTTTTTAGATTTATTTCTAGAGTTTATAGCTTTGCTTCTAGCTTACTTATATAGTATATTTCTTAGCTAAAATTTAAGATTTAAGGTTCTATAGAGTATTATAACTACTAAGGTAGATAAGAGCTACTAGATCTAGATCTATTCTAAGAATAAGATATTAATATTAGCTATCTTTATTATATTTGCCTGCTTTATTATATAATCTAATCTTCCTGTTAATATATATCTATAATAGTAATATATCTTTATTAGTAAAAGTATACTTAAGCTAATTAGCTTTAATAAGTATAGCTCTATAATCCTTCTAGAAGTATTCTAAGAGCAATATTTTCTATAGTTTAAGGTTAGAAATTATCTTAATATGCTAATAGTAAGAAAGTAAGTTAAACTATTTACTACTATCTGTCTCCTTTATTAAGATACTATATCTAAGTATATAAGTAACTATATTAGCTCTATATAGTGCTATAAGGTAGTTAATCTTACTAATATATAAAGATACTAGTATCTTAGTGCTATTATATATAAATATCTCAGGCTTTAGCTTTTTCTTATTAATATAAGGTTTATATATATATAGCTATTAGTGATTATAGAAATAACTAAAAAGGCTATCCTTATAGGAAGATAAATATCTATTACTATAATAATTAACAGGCTGCTATAATAGCTATAGGATAGAGAGATAATAGAAAGAGATCTCTAGTTAAGTGGGGAGTTATTAGAGGTAGCCTTATAGGAAAAAGGGTATTTAAAAAAAGAACTAAGAAAAGGTAATAGATATAGTATTCTAAAAGGTTTTCACTTATCTAGGCTAATACCTAAAAGTTATAGGTAGCTATTCTTATAGGTTAGTAGTATTAGTAGGTTATTATATATAAAAAAATAAAGATTAAGGGTTAGCTCTCCTCTTACCTTTATAGTATTTAGAGGGCAATACTTCTACTTTAGATTATAAGTCTTTTTTAGCTACTTCTAGTAAGATAGAGCAGTGCAGACAGCCTAGTTTAGAGGGTGCCCAGACAGATATATTAGTCAGCATAGTATAGCAGGACTTTTTACCTTATTAAGGGCAGAGAGGAGAATAGAGGAGCATTATTAGTTAGCATTAACATAGTTTTATCTTATTATTTAGAAGCTTTTATTACTTTTACTTAACAGATTATATCTATAATAAGGTTATTATGCTTAGAGAGATCCTTTCCTTTATTCTAGGGCTTCTAGATATAAAGCTATAATATTATAATATTCCTATATAAGTATATAGGAGTATATAGTTTTATTATTTTTATCTTAAGGTTCTCAGCCTGTTTTAATAGTACTTAGAAGCAGATTTTTCTCTCTTAAAACTTCCTCTATAATATTTAAAAGGGGTATACTTCTATACTATATAAATAGGCTTATATTTAATATAGAACTATAATATATTATCCTAACTACTTAATAGAATATTAACTTTGCAAACTTAGCAGTAATAATAATAAACTTCACAAAATAATATTTAGAAGTCTCTTTATAGATCTAATCTAAGAAAATACTAGATATAATAGCTATATAGTTAGAGTTTTTAATAGAAATACTTAAGACCCTGAAAATCTAGCTATAATAGCTTTAGACTTTACTAGATTAAGAAGTTTTCTCTTTTCTCTTTAATCCTTATAAAAATAGAGCTAGTATTTACTTTTTATAACCTAGAACCTAATAATTAGTAATAAAGTAATAAATTAATAATACTAGTTAAGCTAATAAGCTTAACTAAGGGGATTTAGGCCCTATCTTAGTTACTATATAGTTAATATCTATAGGATTAAGGAAATTATAGTATTATATTACTTATAAGAAAGAATAAAAGAGAGTCTATAAACTTATAGATAGGATAGAGGCTATAACTACTCCTAGCTATATTAAAAAGGAGAGCCTATATACTTATAGGAGAAATAGAGGCTATAACTACTCTTAGCCTATAATTTATAACTACTATCTAGAAAGAGAAGGAGGTTAAAGCTCTCTTTCTCTTTATCTACTTAATTATTATAAATTAAATTACTATATAACTCTTCTCTTTTATTATTAGATAATTTAAATATTAATAAACTTTAGTATTAATACTAATATTAAATTATAATAAATTATATTAACTACTTTCTATACTATATCTAAGTAATATTTTAAGAAATCTAGAGGAGCTCTTAAAGTTAGTATATCTGCTTTAAACTCTTCTAGCTCTAAGAACTATATTTTAGGTATAAAACCCTTTAAAGGAGCTATATTTAAAAGCATTTAGAAATAAGCCTTTTACTCTACTACTATAAATAATAATAGATCTAAGAAGTTTTTACTTTTATAGTTTTAAAGCACTAAGATTAGTTACTAGGTTTATACTAGTAAGGATATCTATAATAAGTATAAGAATTATAGAGGTATAGCTTCTCTTAGACTATAAAAAGCAGGCCTAGACTAGTAGCTAGATAAGATTATATCTATAAAAGCTACTATTATACTTTTTATAGGAGACTTAGTCTCTCTACTTACTATTAGTATTATAGAAGTAATTAAGAAATTAGCTAAAACTATATAAAAGCAGTATACTACTATTCTAATTATCCCTTATAGTCTAGAAGCCTCTAAGTTTACTAGTAATAATATTTCTAACTTTTTTAAGAATTATCTATTCTATACTAAGCTTTATAGTTAGAATAAGGAGAAGATAATTACTCTAGTTAGCTAGTACTATATTAAGGCTTATTAGTAAACCTTTAAGAATATTTCTACTTAATATAATAATTAGCTCTCTCTTAAAAATAACTTCTATAAGATATATAGTATTATAAATTTAAATACTTATCTAGACTCTAATAAGGAGCTTTAAAGCCTTATTTCTAGCCTAGAGATTAGTAATTCTAGGTATATTTCTAAGTTTCTTACTAAGATTAGTAACTTTTAGAATAGAGCAGCTAAAAGGAGACTTTCTATACTACTTAATATAGAGATTAACTATATTATCTTCTACTATTTTTCTAAGTAAACTATAAGATATATTTTAAAGATCCTCTATAAGAACTACTAAAGTCTCCTTCTAGTCTCTTAGATCTAGATAGAGATTATAATTACTAGATAGGTTTAGTCTTAATAGATATATATATAACTATAAGGTATTAGAGAGGATACCCTAGCTAGTATACTAGTTACTATGCTTAAGTATAAGTAATTAAGAGTATTATCTATAAAAGCTAAGCTAAAAGATAAGGTAACTAGTACTTCTAACTAAAAGGCCTAAGTGGATAATTTTATTACCCACTTTAAGAATATAGAGATTAAGTAGATTAGAACTAGATATTATATTAATACCTCTTACTATAACTATGCTATTAATAAAGTTAGTATATATACTACTAATATAACTAATATCTAGCCTATATAGAAGCTCTTATAGTATAACTATTATAGCAGTAACTCTTATAACTATAGCTTTATATATAGAGGATATAGCTATATACTCTTTAATCTAAGAGGAGGTAGTTATTTAGGCTCTATAGGCCTTAAATCTTACTACTAGCTAAGACTTTTAAGGTTTATAGAGACTATTAACTCTAATACTTACTATACTTATAGTGAGAAAGGATATCTTACTAGAAATTATAAAGCTACTAGAGCTTTCTCTAATATAAAGTTATATTTATTTTATAGAGGCTGCTAGTAGATTAGTACCTTATAAAGTCCTCTCTATATCTAGGTTTCTAATAAAGAGATTAATAAAGGCTGCTAATAAGGCTAGTATAACCTAATAATTATTTCTTTTCTAATTCTTATAGCTAGTATAGATAAAACTAAGCAGCTAGAAGCTAGTATTCTTACTTTTTATAGATACTTTCTAAGCCTTTAAGGAGTTAAGTTCTAGCTTAAGAGCTATAAGCAGTCTAATAAGTATATCTAGTATGCTATATAGGAAACTCTAAGGCTTCTAATCCCTGCTTTAGCTATAAAAACCCTTCCTACTAGCATAATAATCTTAGATACTACCTATAATATCCTTAATATCTATATACTAGCTCCTAGTATCCTAGCTATTATCCTCTCTATAGATATAGATATTAATACTATAACTAGATTATAAACTTAGAACTACTATATAATACCTTACTCTATTACTAGATCTAAAAAGAGGGTTTATATTATAGACCTAAATATAGCTTATTTTTCCACTTTACTTCTAGAGCCTTATATTAAGAAAGTTATAGATAAGAATAAGAATATTCTAGTTAATAATAGCCTCTTAGAAGCTGCTAAGACCCCTTAACCTGAATCTTTTATTATAATATTAGAGAGCTAAATCCTTACTAAAGACCTATAAGCTAAGTAAGCAGATAGAAAGGTTACTATTCTAGAATTCTTCCTTTACTAGATCTAGTATAACTATAATAATATAGTCTATAAATATATAAAGCTAGTTATCTAGAACTACTTCTAGTAAAATAGCAATTAATAGCTAGATATATTTATACTTATAGAGAGAGATCTACTTAGCTATATTATAAAAGCCTCTAAATTAAGCAGCTAGCTTATATAAGAAATTAGATATTAGAATAATATATAAGTAGATCTAACTCTTATATTCTAGTATAAAGCACTCTTATAGATAGAGGTTAGTGCTATTAAAGCCTATATTTAGGTCTAAGTTTATAAGGAGAAAGCTATAGCAGTTTAGATACTTTATAAAGCTGCTATACTAGACTAAGAGTAGGATTTAGATATAATTCTCTTTTATCTAGTATCTTATCTAACCCCCTTTTTTTTAGCTAGTATCTTTCCTCTCTTTATAGATATAATCTGCAATTTCTAAGCCTTTATAAGTAGCCTAATACTTTCTATCTTTAGTTAACCACCTCTCTATAATATAGCAGGCATTAATATAATAGATATTATTCTATCTAGCACTTAATCTAAGAAGAACCTTAATATACTAGTTACTTTTCTTAATAATTTAATAGAGTACCTATACTATATTATAGTTACCTATTAGCACTAAGTCCTTACTATATAAGACTTTATTATACTATACTTCTAGGTTACTATAAGAATTAGCTAGTTTATATACTTAGAGTAGTATAGGATTATTAATACTAGTACTACTATTAATATTATCTCTAAGAAGTATATTAGCTATAATAATATATAGGAGAGTATTATTTCTATATATCTTAGAGTCTAAGGCTTTATAGATACTTAAGCTATAGTAACTTTTAAGAGTATAATAGTTAAGGATATTTATATTAGTAGCTATTATATATCTAATATACCCTTCTTTATTAGCCTATATAGTAAGATATCTAAGAATATAATTCTTAGAGTGCTATTTATTATATATACTAGAATAATACTAGAATACTTATTAACTTAGATAATTAGTATCTTTTAGGCTAGTAATTAGAAAATCTATACTCCTTTAATATTCTATACTTTGGATTCTACTAGTTATTTTACTACTATACTCTCTAATTTTACTAGCTTCTCTTATACTTAGTAAGCCTATTTAATTCCTATAGAGGAGAGAAAATAGAAGCTACTACTACTAATTCTAATATAGTAGCTAGCTTAGTAATAATAGAAATTAATAGATAACTAAGTAAAAGTCTATAGCTATAGCCTTATAACCTAGAAGGCTAGCTTAGTCTATATATACTAGAAGAGATAATACTAATAGTAGAAGCTAATTTACTAAAAGGTTTTAACTTTCTAGTCTAAGAGGAATTAGAAAAGGATAAAGAGGTTCTAGTAATATTTAATAAAAATAGTAATATCTTTTATATAGTACTTAAAGTTTCTCTTAAATAGGCTATTATACTAAGAATAGAAGTAATTATCTAAGCTATATTAGAATTATAAGGATATACTTCTAAATACTAATCCTATAAAGATAAGTAGTATCTTAACTATTATAAACCTTTTCTAAAAAAGTCTTATAGATATTACTACTAGAGGAAGAGGAAGGAAGCTAACTATATAGATTTTAACTATATATCTAGCTATAAGATAGAGGAGGTTCTAGTATTTCTAACTAATATTCTAAGTAAACCTCTCTTTTTCTAGAAATAAGATAGAAATAGAAACTAGCTAACCTATTAGTAGAAGAAAGAGCTAATCCCTACTAAGCTATATAATAATACTAAGCTTATATTATTTAGAATAGCTAAGCACCTCCTTATATATAGTAAGGCTACTCTTTTTAGAGACTAGAAAACTACTATTAGTATCTTTAATATAAGAGAACCTAAGTATACCAGGGCTTTTAGCTATATAGTTAAGAGATTTAACTCTATTATCTAGAAGTATTATAAGAAGCAAGTAATATATAAGACTAATCTATTAAAGTTTATAACTAATAAAAAGCTTTAGTAACTTCTCCTTTTTACTAGAATATATCTCTTACTCTTTATAAATCTATTTAACTTAGAATAGGGGATTAGATTTAATATAGCTAATACCTAGATATACTATTAGTTCTACTAGAAAGAGAACTTTCTAGAAAAAGTCCTAATAAGAATCTAGGATAAACTAAGAACTAATTATATTAGTAATAATACTCTATTCTTTATATATAGAGAAGTTAATATAATATATAAAATAAAAGATAAGAAAGTCTAGCTAGTTAATAACTTACCTTTTAATAGCTTAGTACTTAAAAGAGACCTAGAGTAGAAGTTAAAAGTCTAGGTAAAAGTAAAAGAGAACCTTAAACTAGTATTAGAAAGTACTTTTATAAACCTTATCTAATTAAAGTTTTTAACTATTTCTAAGAAGGAGTAACTTATAGTAGAATAACTTAATAAGATTCTAGTAATAGTAAACTATTTTAACCTAAAAGAGAAGAAGCTCCTCTTTAAAGTTTTAAGTAATAGAAAGAAGGCTCTTATATAGAGTTTTAAGTATTATAGATCTATTTATCTATCTATAGCTTCTCTATAAGTGATTAGAGTTATCTCTTATAAGGCCTAGTAAGTGAGAAGTATACTAATTCTAAAAGCTTTAAAGGGTAATATAATAATAATCCTGAAAAATAAGCTAAAAAAGGATATTTTTAAATAAAGCTATATAGCTTACTAGAACCCCTTCTTTCTAGTTAGAAAGAAGAATAGAAAGATATATCTTATTAACTCTATAACTAAGATTAATACTATTACCCTATATAATATAGCTTTACTCCTATCTAGTAATAAGTTCTTAGAAGACTTTATAATATACTAGCTTCTCTTACTATTAGATTTCTTTTCTAGATATAACTAAGTTCTATTAGATCTATATAGCTATAATATTATAACCTTTATAATACTAATTAGCCTCTTTTAGATATATACCCTGCTTTAAGGAGCTACTAATTCTATAATCTAGTTTATAAGAGTTATAATATAAATTCTATATAACCTAATTCTAATCTACTATAAAGCTTTCCTTAATAATATAGCTATTAAGAGCTCTACCTTAAAGTATAATAATAAAGAAGTTTCTAGTTACTCTAAACTATATAGATATATCCTTAAATATATCTAGAATATTAATAAGGTTCTTATTAATATTAAGTTAGCTAGCTATACTATTACTATTAAGAAATTATAATAGGCCTAGTAATCTATTACTATTATAGGATATATTTATAGTACTAATAGCTAAAGGCTAGAGAAATTAAAGGTTATTAAGATTAGAAAATAGGAGGTTTATAATAACCTCACTAATCTCAGATCCTTTCTTAGTATTATAATATTTTATTATATTTAGATTTAGGGATTTTTAGCTATAGCTAGGCTACTTATAGTACTCTTAAAGAAGAATACTCTATTTAAATAGAACTAGCCTTAGTAATTAGCTATAGATACTTTTAAGAACTAACTTATCTCTGCTTCTATTCTTATTAGGCTTAACTATAGTACTAATATAGGTAAAATCTACCTTATAGTTAATACTAGTAGCTTTAGTTAGAGCGCTATCTTTAATTAATATATTAATAGTAAGTATATAGTCTCTAGATATAAAAGTAGCTTATAGGCTAGTATAGAGCTAAACTATAATACTAGAAAGAAGAAGTTAAGGGGTATATTTAAGGCCCTTAAGCAGATTTGCTTTTATCTCTATAATTACTACTTTATACTAGAAATAGATACTAAGACCCTTATTACTCAGCTTAATAATACTATCTCTAACCTATCTAGAGCCCTTATTATCTAATAGATCTTATAGATTTATATATTTAACTTTAAAGTTAAGCACCTATCTAGAAGCTAGAACACTATAGCTAATAGATTATCTTATAAACCTAGTAAACTATTAGATAAGCTTAACTAAGATACTAAAAGAGAAATAGATAACTAGATTAATAAGTAAATCTTCTTTATAAACCTAATTACTATCTCTTTCTTTAATAAAGTATAAGTAGATAGAGATAGAGTCTGCCCTGCTAAGATCCTTACTACTAAAGTTAATAATATCTTATAAAAGTCTCTAAGACTTATAAATATCTCTAATACTATACTAGATAGCTCTTTATACTAGAATTACTACTTATACTAAATTACCTACTATCTTAGTACTTTAAGATAGCTAGATAGAATTAAGCCTAGTTTCTACTATAAGTTTAAGGAGGAGGCTGGGAAATTCTTTTTAAAGGATAAGTTATTATTTATATATCTAAGTATATATAAGCCTATTCTATAATAAGTTATAGATAATTTATAGACCTAAACTAAGCTTATTATAAAAGTATATTAAGAGAGTAGGTATAGGAGATATAATATAGTTATTAAATAGTTAGTAGAGTAGTATTACTAGTATAGCTTTTACTAATAAGTTAGCAAATAAGTCTAAACTTATAAAAATTATTAGAAGTATAGGCCTAGATATATAGATAACCCTTACTGTTTCTTAGTGTTCTCAGAGCTGCTATTTACTTATATAATATTAGATATATAAAAGGTTAGCAAATAGAATATAGTTAAAGCCTAGTACCTCCTAACTAGATAGGTAGAGGCTTAGTAGATATAGTAAGCTAACTCTTACCTTATTACTAAGTTTATATAAGAAGATATTATTTATTACTATAGGCTTTATAATATACTTATTATTAATAGAGGCTCTAAGAATAAGGGTATAGTTATTAAATTTAACTATAAGTATAGGCTTAAATAAAAAGTTACTACTACCTATAACCTGTATACTAATAGTATTATTAAAGTTAGCTACTAGACTATTATATATACTCTTATTACTTAGATAAAGAATATAGGTAAGAACTTCTAGCTATCCTTTTAAGCTATACTATTTGCTAATAGGACTTCTATTAGAGCCTTAACTAGCTATAGCCTCTTCTATCTGCTTTATAGGTATAAAGCTATAACTCTAATTAAGATATTTATACTAACCTAGAGAGTACTAGTATAGAACTAGGTAATAACACCTAAAGAGAAGCTCCTTATATAGATAAGAGCTTTTAAATAGCTTAATAAGAACTATACTACTATATAGAAGATAATTATAGCCTAGTATAAGTATATTACAGATAGGTTTAATTACTAGAAATACTATATCTTATATAGTTAGAAATTAGAAGTAGGTAACCTTATTCTAGTATTTAATATTAAATAGTATATAGATAAGTTTTCAGATACTAAGCTTAACTACTATTAGAAAGGCCCCTTTAGCATCTATTTAAAGGCTCCTAATAATGCTTTATATTAGCTTAAAACTCTTATAGGGGAACCCCTTTATAGATTAACTTATACTAAGAACTGCTTAAAGAAGTTTATTAAGGCTCTAGAAGGTTTTTAGAAACTAAAAGATATTAACTAGTATAAACTTAACCTTATAGACTAACTTAATAAGATTTACCCTACTTATAGTTACTCCTACTTTAATAAGGGTAATAAAGAAGAAATAGAGGAACCTTTTGCTAATCCTAATAATACTAACCCTCTATTAATAAGTAATCTAGATAGTAATATTCTATAGCAGATTATATACTTAGTAGCATATTTATAAGCTTTAAAGGAGGCTCTTAACTAGATAAGAGTAATATAGAAACTTTATATAAAGCTTTAACTATTTAATCTAGTTAGGAATAGTTAGTATACTAGGATAGGGGATAATACTATATAACCTGCTAGAATTAGCTCTGTTATAGAAAATTAAACCCTTTTATATCTATAATAGATAAGGCTTATACTCTTAGAGAGACTTATTATACTTCCTGCCTTAATTGCTTAACTATAATTCCCTAGCTTAGTATATTAGAATAGATTTTAGGGATAATACTAAGACTAGCCTACTTATACCTATATTATCCTGCTTACTATATAAGTCTGCTCTTATACTTTTATAGTTCTAATCTTACTAGTAATAGTAATATTAAGTCTAAGTACTATAGTTATATTAGAGATTATACTATTAAAGTTACTGCTATACTTATAGTAAGTCCTGCTATATAGAACCTATTAGAAGTATACTATAACCTTCCTGGTAATTAGTATGCTCTGTTTCTCTCTATTACTGCTTAGGTATTCTATACCTTATTCTAGGAGATCCCTCTTTATAGCCTCCCACCTTAACTAAACAGCCTCCTGCTTTAAGTACTAGGTTCTAGCTTATTATTACTTAGAAAGTCTTTAAGTTATAGTTTAACTTTAATAGTTTAGCTATATCTATAATACCTAGCTAGTTATTTTTATACTGCTCCTAGATTAGACTTCTATACTTAGCGTTCTAAGAGGGGGTATATTTCTATATAATATTATATTATTTTATATTATCTATCTGCTCTCCTTTAATTTCCACTCCTATAGTAACTATTTATCTACTTTATATTTATAATAATATTTCTACTTTTAAATTAACTTTTTGCTTATTCTCTTATATAACTATAGCCTTATATAGATAGTTAGGTTAGTGAGTTTCTCTAGCTATAAATAGTTATATTATTAAAGAAACTAGAAATAAAGAAACTCTTCTACTTATATTTTAAGGTGCTCTACTATATTAGAAAAGTATTATTATAGCTAGTTAATTTTACCTAATTTACTAAGACTTTATGCAATTTTTCCTGGTTTTTCCTGATTTCTCCTATATTACTTTGCATAGAGTATATATATTAAAGTATTTAGAGGCTAAATAAGAAGGATTTTATTTATTAATTTGCATTTTTAGGTCTATAAAGACTACTATATATATAGAATATTATATTAGTTCTTCCTTTTTCCTGCTCTTTTCCTTTAAATCCTAGTTAGGATTTTAACCTGCTCTCTCTTATTAGAAATAGAGATATCTAAATTAGCTAGAGGGTAACTAGTAAGAATAAATAGTAACCTAGACTTATACTCCTTTAGCTAAGTCTTATAGTGCTCTACTATAGTTCTAAACTCCAAATAAGTCACTCTAAACCTCTCTATAGTTTACTAGTTAATCTAGAACTAGATAACTACCCCCTTAAATTTACTATTCTATTATTCTAGATTACCTATATTATAGCTAAAAGCCTTATAGTTTCTCTTAGAGTTAAAGGAATACTTAGAATCTTATTTATAGTAAAGATAGTTAGTATAAGTATTACTAGATATACTTATATACTTAAAATATAGCTTATAAATCTAAGCTCTAGTAGCTTTATTATAGAGAGAGTAAGTATACTACTTATAACTACTATAAGAAACTATATTATAACCTCTATTAGCTTAAATATAGAAGCTATAGCTAATCTTAGATCTATTAGGATTAATTATCTTTACTAGCTAAAGTTTAAAGATACCTATAACTACTAAGGTAATAAAGATATACTAATAGAATAGTAGTCTCTTCTCTATTATGCTCTAGTAATAAGGACTAATATAAGCCTCCTAGAACTAATAAATAATAATCTTATAGTTATCTAAAAGTAGAACTTTTATATAGAAGTCTACTTTCTAATATAGCTGGGAAAGCTCTAGAAACTTAAATAAGTATTATATAAGAGATACTATAACCTATATAAGAAGGTTAGTAAATATATAAAATAAGAGCTAAAAGAGTAAGTTTACTTACTATAAAGAAGTTAATAGAGAGCTTAATATATAGAGGGAAGTTATAGTCTCTCTTATTAGAAACTAGTTTATTTATAAGAAGCTAGAAGATATACTTTCTTAGCTAAGTTAGTATATAAGGATTATTAGGGTTTCTAATAGAAGCTATAACTAATAAGTATTAAAGAAGGCTTAAAGTTATACTTTATAAATATAAAAGAGAGATTACTATTTCTATTATATTATAGAGAAAGAAGAAAAAGCTAGAGAAAGCTAGAAGAGGTCTAGTTATATAATCTAGTTACTCTACCTTCTATTAAATTATTTACTTAAAGGGTTAAGCCTTTCTTATAATTAAGATTAATTAGATAAGAAAAGGAGTTAACTCTTATAACTACCTCCTCCTACTATCTATTCTTATTCTATCTCTTTATTCTAGTTAGTTAATAATTAGTAACTAGTAGCCTGCTCCCTTTAACCTATATATAAATAACTATTTTATCTCTCTTAATATAAATAGATTTAACCTATTAATAATTAATTTAGTATTATAGCTTAACTTAATTTATATTCTAAGCTCTCTTTATAGATATTTAAGTATAAATTCCTATTCTAACCTATACTTACCTATATATAACCCTCTCTTTATAATATTATAGACCTTTACTCTCCTATACTACTTATATAACCTTCTCTCCTTACTAGAAGCCTTAATTAAGTCTATAATTACCTCTATTTACTTTATTTTTAATAATATCTTTATCTAAGAGTTCTCCTACTAAGATTACTAATATCTAGATTAAGGAAGTATTTCTTATTACTATTTTAGAGAAGTTTTCTTAGAAGTAAGATAAATAGAATAGTAAGCTCTTAGAGATTATAGTTATACCTGCTAACTCTACTCTCTTTAAATAGACCTTAAATACCCTAGCTATAAGGATTAATAAGTAGTACTTAGCTAGGTAGGTGCTTTTTTCCCACCTCTAATTCCCTTTTAAGCTAAATAAGAACTTTAAATATAAAGAGCTCTAGTAGCTTCACTCTAGTACCCCTATAATTTAACTCTATATTTATTTCTAATAGCCTTAATCTGCTAGATCTTAATAACTAGGCTAGGCTAAAGGGAATAAAAGAGGGCTAACTGCTATAGTTAACTTATTTAATCTATAAGAAACTATTTAAACTAAGACTTTCTCTTTAGCTTCTAATATAGAGACTAGTTTTTAACTTCTTACTTATAACCTCTCTAATAGAATTAGCCTTATTAAATAATACTATGCCTCTACTAATACTAAAATTAAAAATAGCAGAGCTACTATATAAAAAAGCTAGCTTATTATATTTATTCTCTAATTACTAGCTAAGAAGAATACTAGTAAAAAAGTAGTTTTTTACTCTATCTTACTTATTAACTAACTTTTAAGCTTTTCCTATTTCTATAATAACTTCTAGTATAATAGAAAGGCAGAATTATATCTTAAAATACTAATTAGGTCTATAATAGCTATTTATAAGCCTCTTAATAGTATAATATCTATTTTTAAGCACTTAGTTAAAGTTATCTATATACTCTAACTCTAAGAAAAGCAGCTATAGATATTAGATATACTCTGCTTTAAGTAGCTTTACTACTATATATAACTAGAATTAGCTAAGTATTAGACTAGTTCTTCCTTTAAAGGGATCTTTAATATATAGATAAATTAAATTACTTCTAAGTTCTATAATAGAGATCTAGAAGCAGATAGTATAGTCTTTCTAACTCTATTAAGGACTGCTAATAGAACTAAGTATATTAAAAAGATTATCTTTCTACTATATAATAAGAAGATTTAGAAGATAATTTATACTTAGAACTCTATAGTCTCTAACTCTATATTTATAGAGGGATTAACTCTAATATAGCTCTATTTTAGATATCTTAAAACGCTTAACTTTAACTCTAAAATATCTATATCTAATATTTAAGTTATAGGAGCTTTTATATCTATTAATATATCTATTAAGCCTCTTATAGACCTAAATCTAAGTCTATCTAAGAACTATAATACTAGAATAAGAGATATTATTAATAATTACTCTATAGTTAACACTATATAGAACTATATCTACTAGAATAGAATTATTACTACTATATACTAAGAAAACAGATAGATAGGGGAGAGAGCTTTTAACCTTTATAATAATAAGCCTTCCCTTTATTTAGATTATAGCTTTTACTATACTAATAACTCCAGATAATCTATTTATATTAATAACCCTTATAGCACTCTAGAACTTCTAGTTATAGGTCTAGCTAGTAATCTGGAACTACTAAAAAATAAAATAGAAGAAAAAAAGGCACCTAACTAGTATATTAAGTTAAGTTAAAACACTATACTATCTTTATAAACCTAATTCTATTATAGGTTTAATATAACTAGAAGATAGAGTGAGTAGCCTCTATTAGTTACCTAATACTATCTTACTTATCTCTATAATATTTAAGAGAAACTAGTAACAGAAACCTATTTTAAGGTAGAAGAAATATATTACTTTATTAAGTTTAATATATATAGGTTAGCTAAATATATATAAACTCTAGAAAGATAAGTTACCTAGTAAATAAGAGTAGCACTCTCTCTTAGTAGATACTAGGTTTTAATATTATTAATTATAAATACCTATTATAACCTACTTACCTAGTTAGATATTACTATCTTTTATATTTAATATAGTAGTAACTACTAGATAATAATAGTAGTAAACCAGAAAAGGGGAACTGCTTACTATACTAACCTAATTTAAGGTAGAAATTCTAATAAACTGTTTATAGAAGCTATAGAGAACCTCTTCTAGTACTATAAGCTTTTTAGAGCTTCTATTAATATTTATACTCTCTTTTAGAAGAATACTATAGTTAGATCCTAGCTCTAATAGCAGGATTTATAAATATATAGCTTTAAGGTAGTAGATTAGATTAGAGCCTATATTTATAAGAGTATTATTAATAGTATAGTATTAGTAGTAGCTATAAAAGGGGCAGTAAGGAGGAATTAATTCTAAATTATTACCTAGTATATCTTAAAGATTACTACTAAGTTTATAAAATACTCTATACTCTATAATAATAGACCTTTATAAATACTCTAGGTAGACCTCCTTATAGTAAAATTATATAGTAATACTAGTAAGATATAGCTTCTAGTATCTAGAATACCCTTCTTTTTACCTCCTCTTAAAATACTAAGGCTCTCTATAAGAACTTTTACCTTATACTATATAGAAGACTAGGTTAGTAAGCCTAATAGTAAGGAATCTACCCCTTATTACTCTAGTAGAGCTAGCTCCTATACTATTATAGACCTAGACTTACTAGCTTTTAGTTTCTATAGCACTCTACTACCCCCTAGTAATAATAACTCTAGTCTTATAAACCTAGATTTAACTCTATCTAACCCTTTTATTTTACTAGCTAGACTATCTAATACTAAATAAGATATAACCTCTTTATACTCTTCTACTCTAGTACTATACTAAACTATTATTACTAGGAAATATCTCCTATATTTAGCTTTATCTAATATTCTTTAGCCTACCTATAATAGCTATAAGGACTATATTATAGAGTAAGTTAACTACTAGTAATAGATTAAAGATAATATCTCTAAGAGTAACTATAGTTACTACTTTTTATAGCTATCTAGCTAGTATAAATAGAGATAATATAAGTAAGATTTAGATTAGAATAAAGCTTATAAGCCTATAGAAAATAGGTTTAGATAAAGAAGACTAGAATAGTATAACTATAAAAAGAAGTAATTAGGTTTATAATAATCTAGGAGGAGTAATTAAGTAGTATAAGAAGTGCCTTTTCCTTTATAAATAGTAGCTTTTATTTATATAATTTTTCTTTAGTATATAGTCTTCCTTATAGGGTATTAAGATAAAACTATAGAGGATAATTAAGATAGAGTAGTGCAGATAGCCTAGTTTAGAGGGTGCCCAGATAGGTATATTAGTTAGTATAGTATAGCAGGACTTTTTACCTTATTAAGAGTAGAGAGGAGGATAGAGAAGTATTATTAGTTAGTATTAATATAGTTTTATCTTATTATTTAGAAGCTTTTATCACTTTTACTTAATAGATTATATCTATAATAAGGTTATTATACTCAGAGAGATCCTTTCCTTTATTCTAGAGCCTCTAGATATAAAGCTATAATATTATAATATTCCTATATAAGTATATGGGAGTGTGTGGTTTTGTTATTTTTGTCTTGAGGTTCTTAGCCTGTTTTACTAGTTCTCTTATAACTTAGTTAACTACCTATAGTAGTCTATTAGAATAAGAAGCTAGAATTACTAAAGAGCTATTATTAAGATTATATTAAGCTAAGTCTTTAATATTTTCTTAATAGAAGGGTAATAATCTATATAATATACTAATAGCTATATTAACCTGCTTATCTATAATATATTATTTCTATTATAAGTATTATCTATTATCCTATAAATCTATAAAAATATATAAAACACTAGTATCTAGTAAGAATTAATATCTAGTAACTAGGAATACTAGGGTAGTAGCTAGTTAGAATAGATATATAGCTAGGCTACTATATAATTAGATAGGCTTTTCTAGAATATATAGGCTAGATCTAGAACCTAATACTATACTATAATCTAGATTACTTACTATTATACTAGTCTTATTTATATATCTAATATATAGTTTAGGAAAATTAAATAGCTATTTAGGTTATTAAAGGGGTAATCTAAAGGTAGTAATAGATACTAAGTTATTAGATAGTAGAAAAGGAAAGCTAAGTGTTAGTATATCTTATTCTTAGATATCTGCTTAAGGAGAGTATATTAATAGAGTTATAAGGTTATATAACTATTATCTAATATCTAAAGGGATATCTAATAGTAGTAAAGGGAGTAAAACTAAAGGTAATAAGCTAAGATCTTCTAGATATACTTCTATAATATAAGTAGTTTATTCCTCTATAATCTTATTTTAAGTTATAGGTAAGGGAGATATAGGAGATAGTAAAGATTATATAAGTATATCTATAACTTTATCCTCTATTAATAGTAAGATTATTAGTATTAGAGATATAGGTTATATAGGAGGTTAGATAATAGGAAGAGGGTAAGATTAAATTAGAGGTTAAAAGAGAAAAGCTAGTAGCTTAGATAGAGGTTTAAATAGTAGAATAGATAGCTATTAGTTAGTTAATAGTGCTAGTTTAGTAAGAGGTAACTAGATCCTTTTATTAAGTTAGTATATCTATTTAGAAGGTTTAGAAAGGGCTAAGCTTAGTTATCCCTCTTTTCTAACTATTAGAGGTAGTTATATAGTTAGTTTTAGTATAGTAGCTGCCTTTAACTACTAGTTAGGTCTTTAGTTTTATAAGTATAGGCTATAAGGGTCTAAATCTAATAATTAATGGGAAGTTATATCTATTAGTAGTGGCTAATATAAGGTTATTTTTAGAGGTTTTATAGGTTCTAATATATAATCTAGTATAGAAGTTATATTTAAAGTAGCTAAAATAGCCTATATAGTTACTAAATTAGAAATAGTAATTAATAATCTATCTTATAAAGTAGTAATAACTATAGATAATATATTATTAATTATTAAAACTAGTATTCTATATATTAGTACTATAAGTATATATATAATATCTATTAACTAGTTTATTAATATAATATTTAATATAGAGCTTAAATTACTTACTATTATTATATTAGCTGCTATAGCTGCTTTCTTAGATATAAAGTAACCTTTAAAGTCTTAAAGCCTAGTGTTTCCTCTTAGACAGGCTATAATATATATATATAAAAAGAATATTATTTATTTATATTATAATAGACTTAAAGTTAAATCTCCTTAAGTAGCAGGGATTCTAGATATATCTTAATAGAAATAACTAAGCAGAAAGAAAATATAGAAGTAATAGTATTAAAAATCTTACTTATAATATATCTAAAATCTAGAGATTCTATTTAAAGGTATTATTATTACTATAGTTAGAGGAGTAAAAATAAGATTTTTAAACTTTATAATTATATTTAAGGTTAAAATAGAGTTTTAATTAAATTAGAAGGTAAAGAGGGGTTATATTACTATATAAAGAGCAGAGCTCTATAATAAATAATAAATAATAAATAGAACTACCTATAATAGGTAAATAAATATATCTCTTAATAAGTTTCTGGAGTGATATATCTAGTAAGACTAAATATATAGGCAGGGGTTGCTGTAGGAAGGAGGTCTACCCTGGTGGGAGACCCACTCCACGTCACGTGACAGGCATGGCTTTAAATCGCCAGATATAGGGATCAATTTACTAACTTGGTATAGGCATTGACTCGATTCTATGATAAATCGGCTTGCACCTGACTCAACGCAATGATCATTACTCTTTTCGCAATTTCGCAAAGAATATTCAAGATCAAGGCGAGTTTGGACGGGACGAGCCGACCTTCATCACAAGATTTACAGGCACGAGTCACATTCTGGTCTGCCTGAATCAAAAGTATCAATGTGATGTACACGTGAATAATCATCTAGTCATCATGAAAGGCCAGGACTCTGCTGAACGAGATATTGATTCCAAACTGCCAGTTACGCCAAACCAAGCGAGCGCGGTCCACGGTATTCCTTCGTCCTCTCATGAAATGCAAAGCCTGCCGAGAAGTCCATTGACACGTTGTTAGAAATACAGGGACTGTTGTGATAGTTGGAAGCACTTGAATGGGGCGAATAGAGGTATGAGGAGTGAAGTCTCGATGAAGCTGAATGTATTGAGGGAAGAGTCTGTCTGAATAGGGGCGCGCAGAACGAAGGGATATATATACCCGTTCCGGAATGAGTGGGACCGCGCGGGACCGCGCGGGAGGATCCCATCCATCACGGCAGGGACAATTACCTTTACTGATGTCGAGAGGTGCCGCTGAATGTTGTTTGGCCTCCATTCTTCAAGTACTCTTTCTCCTCGGCAGTTGATTCGCGATGCATGGCGTAGTTCCGGTGAGGATACCTTCCAAACTGAGCAATGATATCCCGATGCTTCATCTCAAAATCACAATTGGTCTCCAGTAAGTCCTTGGCCGTTTCCCTCTGCATCGCCAACACACCCCAGCATTTTCGTCTGTCATCGTCACCCGCAGACCCATCTTCAGCCATGAGCTGCTCAAAGTCGTCTTTCATCTGCCTGTAATGCTTCAGCGCCAAGTCGTGGAGAGCGAGGTCCTCTGAGTGCATGAGTGGGAGATAGAACCACATGCGATAGGCCAGCCGATACTTGGTCCGGTGGTGCGTCGTTGCGCCAGCCTCAATGGCGTGATTCGCCATGTCCCGGGCGATGGGATCGAAGAACTTGAAAACGATGGAGGATTCTGTGCCGCGATAGCAGTTCCGCGGGATCTGGTCCAGCAGCAAGACCATGCTCAACCACTGGAGCGGCGTAATGGGCCTCACGATGGCGATGATGTCTTTCGTAGTCGCCCTCGAGGACCTCAGGGCTTCGAGAGCCGGACGGAACTTTCTTCTAGTGTACGAGTCATCAGTGACAACAGCCTGAAAAAGGGGGGGCCCGGGTTTGTACCGACGTGCATGCTTCGTCAAAGTCGGCGTCCGAGAGGAACCACCGCCCCATCTGATTCCTTTGCGGTAAGATGAAGGCCTCCTCGGTATACAAGTGCCTGAACCAAAACCGGCGAAGCTTTTCAAGAAGCTCGGGTGTGATGACCTCCTTCAGGTGCGCTGTCGCGTGCGCCCGGCAGGCCTTGGACCGCGGAAGGCCGTTTGACAACGTCATCTCGTCGGCTGCAAAGCTAGAGTAGCGCAGTATTGTGGAAACCTTTGTCTAGGTTGATTCAATGAGCCTCCTGATTCGATTGACGACGCCCCCCGGCATATCTCAAAAGGCAGACGATGACTCCGAACAGTCGGGTCTCTGCCACGGGCTCAACCGCAGCAACGGCAGTGTGCGGTCGAAGCACCCCCCGCATTTCGAAGGGCGAGGCTGGTCTGATGAGGAGGCATGACGGCAGCAGTTACGCCAACGAATGGGCAAAGGGTGGTGCCACTGCTGGTCGTCCGGTGTCTTGTGTCTTGTGTCTCGTGTCTTATTTGGGTTCTCCCAGGCTGGGGAAGGGAGCACGTTCTGGACGCCCCTAAATGCGGGGGTGGTGCAGGCTGAGCTCCCCTTTGCGGGTGGGTGCGACTTCCCCACCCTGGGAACAGGGGCCTGAGGCATAAACCCTGTACTTAGCCTAGAAGGCTTACCCTATTAGATCTTAGCTAGAATAACACCTTTATATATCACTTTAAGATCCCTACCTTTTAGTATAACTAAACTATACTAATTTTCTGGTCTCCCCTTCTAGAATCTAAGAGAAATTAACTATATCTTTTTCTCTATTAGAGCAGATTACTCTATTCTAATTACTTAATAAGATTACTACTATTAGCAGGTTACTAATATTATATATATTACTCTAATTAAAGGAAGTAAAATCTAACTATACTCTATTAATCTAGAGTCTAAGAATATTAGCTCTAACTTAAAGGTATTAAATACTAATATCTACTATTAAAGGGTATTATTCTAGAACTATACTATATAATTAGAGTAATTCTAATTACTAGAAACTAAGATATTATTACTAGAATAACTACTAAGTAGTAATATATATCTATATCTAGTTTAGTATATATTTAACTATATTAAATATTAAGACTAATTAGAATCTACTTAGATACTACTAACTATAATATTTTAAGAATTAAGCTTATTAACTCTTTCTAGATATTAACTCTTATTACTAGAATATATCTCTTAGAGCTAAGACTTTAAGGCTAATACTTATCTTTATTACTAAATAACTAGAGCTAAAACTATAGATCTTATATTACTTATTACTATTATACTAGAAAACCTTTAACTCTTAGAGTAAATAACTAGATATAGATCTAACTTTAAAATAACTCTAATTATTAAGAGAACCCTTATAGATACTAACTAACTAAATACTCTATAATCTATTAATAGTATTAAAGATTTAGCTCTAATATTATATAGTTAGTTACCTTTTAGTAGTAACCTAGAAGGATCTTATTACCTTTCCCTTAAAGAGAGTACTTACTTATATTTATACCTTTTTCTTTTTAATCTATACTACCCTTTTAAATAACCTAGTTAGAATAAATAACTATCTAGTACTCCTGCTAATATAATATTCTATCCTATAATAGTAAGTTAATAACTATTTAGAGCTGCTTACTAGGCTTAGAGCTAAGATAGTCTTTAAGGGAATACTTATAGTAGTAGGTATAACTATTAGAATTAAGAGCTTTAAAGCTAAATATCTAGCTACCTTAATTTAAATTAAAACTATTAAACTTACTAGAATTACTACTACTCTATATTATATAATTAGAACTAAATACTCTTAATACCTAACTTTATAGGTTTTCTCTCTTTTAGTAATAGATTAATAGCTAGATAGCTAACTTACTTACTTTTTAAATTTAAGAAAGTAAGTCTAAACCCTAACTAAGTTTTAGTCTAAGTTATTAAAGCTATTAATATATTCTATAATAGCTCTGCTACTACTTTCTTAAATAACTTACTATAGCTAGTAGATATTATTATATATACTAAAATAGGAGGAGAAGTCTCTCTTTTAGATAAAGCTAAGCTAGAGTAAGCTTTATATAAGTAATTTCCTCTCTAATTAAATAATAGTTCTAAGAAAACTGCTAATATTACTACTCTTAGATAGAATAGTAGAGAATCTTTATAAGCCTATTATAGTAGAGCTAGAGTAATACTATACTAGTCTAGGGGTTTAGACTCTATTATAAGCTTATAAGCACCTAGTAAGGCTAAGGAAATAGTTCTAAGATAGCTAATCTAATAATTTATTAATAGACTAGCTAATAAAAAGCTTTATAAGGCTATTATAAATAGAGCTACTATAAGAGCTCTAAGTCTAGTAGCTATCTATAATATAGTAATAGATACCTAATAAGTTCTAAGAGACTAGTATAAAGCTAATTAGATTTACTATAAATAGGAGTAATTTTATCTAGTTAAGTAGATACTTATAGATTAGAATAATAGAATCCCTATTAATATACTTCTAATCTAGCATTTTAGCTATATATTTCTAGAACTAAATATACTAAGCAGCTCTACTTTTTAACTATTTATTTCTTAATAGTAATTTCTAGCACTTCTAGTACCTCTCTTTTATATATTATATTAGGTAAACGTTTTAAATTGCCTAGCTTAGAATAATTAGCTTTTAAGTGGTTATAACTAGTAGTTAAATAATTACTAGTAACCTCTCTATTAGTCTTAAACCTATATAATAGCTTAGTACTAATAGCTCTAGACTTAGTAGTAGCAAAGCTTAGCCCTATAAAGTTAGAATTATTAGAATAGATTATATTTTTAATACCCTCTTTAAAAATAGTAGAGCTATAATAATACTAATTAGAGAGATAGACTAGGTTAGAGTAACTAAGTAATAATATAATAACTACTATAGTCTATTTAGTACTAGTCCTAGAATTAAGGAGATACCTTATAGCTAAGAAATTAAAATATTTTATTTAATACTTAGTATAACTAAGTAATAAATAGATAGAATTATAGTAATAATAGTATTTAAATAGTATAGGACTTTAACTATATAGATCTAAACTTATCTAGTATTCCCTCTTAGAGCTTATCTAAGAACCTATATATAAATAGCTCTAAATTACTAGACTTAAAAAAGCAGGTTTATATTAAATATAGTAAGAAAGGTTATATTTTACCCCTATATAAGAACCCTTTTTTATCTGCTTAGAAATAAGCTATATTAAAGGCTCTGATTTTTATATTACTATAAAGCTAGAATTAGAGCTTTATACCTTTAACTAGAAAGATTAATATCTATTTAGTTTAGCTCTATTTAGCTAAGCACCTAGCTTAAAAGCTTATATATAACTATAATAAACTTTTAAATACTTAGAATATACCTAAACTAGGCTTTATTATAGAAACTTAAGCTTATAGAATATTCTAATCTAAATTACCTAGTATAGTAAACTATATAAACCTATAAAATAGAATAGACCTAAAGACTATTATTAATATATAATCTGCTAAGGTAGCTAATAGCTTTAAGAGATATATTAGTAATATAATAATAGACCTAATCTTAGAACTAAATAAATAAGTCTAGTTATTATTAAACTTTATCTCTACTACCCTGGAAACTAATACTAGCTAGGTAAGCTAAAAAAATATAGTTCTTAGACTCTTAGATTAGAGAGAAATTTAGAAGAAGCTATACTAGATAGGTAAGTAATATAGTTTAAGTATATCTCTAAGAGACTAGAGTATAAGAGAGAAGGAGCTAAAAGCTTATAAAGTAGAGAGAAATTAGAAGGAACTTTAATAACTAATATAGAACTAATCTCCTAGACTAGATTATTACTAGTAAGATCTAATATAGACCTTTAATTAATACTAGATAACTAATATAGAGGATTTAAGAGAAAGTGCTTAATTAGAATAATACTAAGTGCTAATAGAACCTCTAAATAATACTACTTATAGTAAAAGAGGTTTTATATTAGACTTATTACTAAACTCTTTTTACTAAATAGTATTAATATAAGAGAAATTTATAGCTAACTAGTACTAAAAACTTAGTTCTATTATTAGAAGAAAGAGTGCTAAACCTTTTAATTAGATAGCTCTAGTAGAGAAGATTATAATTCCTATAAACCTACTTAACTTCTAGTAAATTAGCTTCTAAGAGAGCAAAGAGTTCTAATACTTATTAATCTAAGTATATAGAGCTAAGAAGTATAGTAGAAAGGTATTAGAATTAGTAGAAGTAAATATTATTAGACCTTCTAGTTAGTTAGATTTAGATATAGCTATTATTACTATAGATACTTTTATAGCAGATACTAAGAGGTTAATATAGTAATATACTTAAACCTAGCTATTTAGAGTTAACTATATAATTTAGATTAGGAAAAATAGTACTTTAAGTTCTCTTCTAGATAAGAATTCTATCTAAGCTAACTAAGAATTAGAGCTAAACCTTATATTCCCTTTACTTATAAAGAGATATAACCTCTCTATCTATTAACTTGGAGGAATTAGCTTTAATAGTCTCTAAATATCTACTACTAATAACTATACTATTTAAATTAATTATTTTATTACTTTAAATATTATTATTTAAGGGATTAGCTGTGAAATCTAGGCTTATATAATCTCTTAGAAGTAAAACTTACTAATTAACTTACTACTTAGCCTATCTTAGCTCTAGTTAGTTAATACCTAAATTAGTATATAATATACTATTTTAAGAATTAGAGATACTTCTATTAGTAAAAATATAATAAAGATATAAGGACTAGTAATAGTATCTAACCTAGTATAATATCTTATTCTTATACTAGAAACTATTAAGACTTTTACTAAGATACTAAGAGTATTTAATAATTATTTAGACTAAGTTAAAGGATTAGAACTAGACTCTAATAATAAATAGAGTAATAAAATATTTATAGATATATCCTCTTTATCTTTAAACTAACTAACTAGTATCTATCTAGGTATATTAGAACTTATACTAAAAGAGATCTAAAAAGAATTAGTAGCTAGAATAGCACTAATACTATTAAGTGGAAATATAACTATAGAGTTGCTTTTTTATACCTTTATACTATTTCTTTAGTATACTTAATAATCTATATCCTATATATTACTATAAGTGAGAAAATAAAAGACTAATATAATTATTATAGTTCTCTTAGTATATTAGTTTAAAATAGAGAGATAGAAATACTATAAGGTAATTATAATATATCTATAACTAGACTAACTAGTAAACTTAGTACTAAACCTCTATATTATAATCCAGCTAACTTCCCTACTAAAAGATATATTAAATATAGAGAAACTAACTTTTCTATACTATTAGATTAGATAGAAGAATAGATAAAGTTAGTAGGAGTTAAATTAGAACTATTAATTTCCTGCTATATACTTAAGATTATTATAAGAACTCTATATATCTATTAAAACCTTAGCACTAACTTTATTATTAGAATAATACTAACTAATATCTATATCTATACTTTATAACTGCAAATAGAGTATATTTCTTAGAGCTAATCACTATATAAGTATCTAACTCTAACTAAGAAGTTCTAGCTTTAAAGACTTATTACTAAGAGATAAGAAGCAGGTATATATAAATTAACTATTATAGTAAATAGCTAGCTTTTAGATTAGTATAGTAAACCTATAATAGTGCTAAAAGACCTGCACTAATTAGATAGAAAATACTATCTTATATTTAACTACTCTTATATTAATAAAGAGATTTCTAGAACTCTGATTTCTCTTCTTAAAGATATCTATAATAACTTATTAGACCTAAAAATCTGGAGCTACTTAAAATAAAATCTAAAAAATATATATTAGTCTATATTAGTATATTCTAACTAGAGGTATATCTATACCTTTTAAATCCCCTATTACTCTTAACTTTAACTAATTTATATACTTTAAGGTATAAAGATAGCTTACTATTTAATAATAGAATTAGAATAAATTATGCTAGGCTCTATCTCTATACTAAATCTAGAGCTATTCTTTCTATATCTAATAGAATATAGAGGCCTCAGACTAATAGTTAACTACTTTAATAATATATTTACACTTAATAAGAGCTTTAAGGATAAGTGGGAATTTATTTTCTATTATCTTCTTTTATAGATCCTCTAGTTAAAACTTAAACTATTATAGAAAAAGGTAGTAATTAGAGTTAATAAAGTGGAAGCCCTTAGCTAGGTTTATAGAGTTAGAGGAATCAGAGCTATATAACTAGACTAAGTTACCTAACTATATAAATAGCTAGAACTAAAAGACTAGATCTAAGTCTAAATATTTCTAGAAATACTAGGTTTTTGCTAATAGTAGATAAAGAACTTAGTAGAAGTTTTATAACCTCTATATTAATTAACTAGAAAGGTTTTATAGAATTAGAGCCTATTTAAAGCTATATTATTTATAGTATTAAAGAAACTTATTACTAAAGCTATAGATATATATAGGTATATTCTTAAACTATCTATTAACTTCTATTTAGATACCTCTAGTTATAGTAGAGGATATTATATCTAATAACTTTAAGATAGAAAGAAGGTATTACTTCTCTATAACTTATTCTTATTTATAAAGATAGAGCAGAACTATAGTATCTATAAGAGGGAGTTTAGAGCTATTATTAAATTTTATAGATAATATAAATATATATTCCAGACTTTAAAGCTATTAACTATCTAGATAGATTATAAACCTCTAATCTAGTTTTTAATATCTTTATACTATACTAGTATTTGAGTTTATAGTTATAACGCAGCCCCCCTATAAAAAAGACTATAACAAATTCACCTAGTTTATAGGCATAATTTGGAAAACACTATAGAGGCACTTTAACCTATACCCTCTACTAGTTAAGGATAATAATACAGGAACCCTATATATTCCTACTAGCAAGCAAACCCTTATATAAAGTCAGATATATACTCTAGCTAAATAGACTAGCAGAACAGTAACAGTACAGGTAATACTACGCTATATATAACGGGGCTAATTATATCAGGGCTGAGTAGGCTACTAAGGCTCTTATAGCCTGGAAAAAACACCTAAAAGGTAAACCTTCTAGTAAGGTGCATATAAGAGATAACTCCTTAACCTTCTAAGAGGTTCTCACAGCTAGAAGCATAAAAAGCTCTATAAACAGGGCTTTATATCTATCTCTCTTCCTTATCCTTATCCTATAACCTATAATAAGTCCTCTAAGATATTAGTATTAGACCTAGCATATTAATATACTAGCTATATATAAGGTATATCTATTAATATTAATAATATATAAAATATTATATAATAGTTTAGTATTAATACTATTAATAAGGCTCTCTGTTTTATTAAGCAGCCTATATAATACTAAGAGCATATTATTAGCATAGCCCTTTAGAGAGCTCTTATTAACACTCCTATAAGGGACTTATAGATATACTAACTTATTCTATATAAGTAAGTAGACTTAGTAGTAGAGGTTAGACAGGTTATCAGGCACTCTATAAAGTAGCCCTTCTTTAAATAGACCCTCCATAATGCTAAGGCAGAGGCAGCCCTTTAGGGCTTAAATATTAGTAAGTATAGCTTATACTAACTGCTTTAACACAGAGAGAGCATTGCTGATAATAGCAAAGCTGCAAAGGCGTTAGCCAGCCTAATTAAACAAGGGGACTAGCAGACAAAGCAGTAATAGAAACGGTATTTAATAGCAGTGCAGGTAATAGGTGAGAGGATAAGTTAATAGATATTATTATTAAACTGTGAAGTTAAGGATTATAAGGCTGTAGATAGGCATGTGCAAGTGCAGCTATGGTTAGGATAGGTGGTCAGCAAGATCACGTGACCAAAGGCTGTGTGTATTGTCAGGAGGCGCGGCGCGGAGTTAGAAGGTCTGTTGCAAAGCAGGTAAAATCACTGTGCAGTGGCCAGAGGCCCTATACTAGTATTTATACTAGGTAGGTTATAAAACTAAGACTGCTAAATATAAAAATTAACTATATTAAAGGATTCTAGAATAAGGTAGCTAATAGCCTCTTCTATATGATTTTCCTATCCTATAACTATATAAATAAGAAGATATTAAAACCTTAGAGGGAACTTATTAATACTACTTAGATCTAGAAAGATAGTATTAGAGACTATAAGAAACTTATCAGATAACTAAATAATAAGTGCTAAACCTTAATATAATTTCTTAATACTATTATTAGTATAATACTTATTATAAATAGATTTAAGTTCTTTGCTCTACTAAGAGGCTACTAATTATTAATAATAGATTAGGTAACTAAACTAAACTGCTTACTTCTAAAATAGTAGAATTTAGAATAGTATAGAGATATTTATTTCTATATTACTACTAGACTTATTTTAGACTCTAACTAGAATTATTATAAATTAAACTAGACTATCTTAGAAGTATAACTATATAAGGTATAGAATAGAGTATTATAGCACCTATAGTGAGGGAAATACTAACTCTGCCTTATACTAGAAGAGGTAGCTAGAGCTCTAGTAAAGGCTTATAATAAATTAGAGCATTTTAGACTAGAATTAATATAGCACTATCTTATAGAAATAGTATATTAGCTAGAAATAGTTAAAGATATTATTAGGTATATTAAAGAATGCTAGAAGTATATATAATTTATATTATCTAAGCTATATACTTCTAGTTAACTAACTTAGATTAAAGCACCTATATAGGTTATTAGAATTAACTATTTAGGACCTTTCCCTATATTATTAAGAGGATTTAAGTATTTGCTTATCTAGATTAACTATCTTAGCTAATTTACCTAGATAAAGCTAACTATTACTACTAGATATAAGAAAGCAGTCTCTATACTATTAGATTAGATAGAAGAGATATAGTTAGAACCTGTTCTAATATACCTAGATACTAGATCTATATTTATATTAGTAGGATTTTAAATAGTAATAAGTAATAAAGGGATCTTTATTATCCTTATACTAGCCTAATCCTATAAATTAGTTAGAATAGTTAAAGTTTATAACTAATTAATTTAAGCTATTCTAGAAAAAATATCTATTAGTATAGATAATTAGATATAATTAGAATTTATTTTAAAGATATTATATAGTTTAAATTTAAGGATATTAATAAAACTTAATATCTAATTATATAAAGTCCTCTATAGGTTTATACTAAAAGACTCTATTATAATATACTTCTAAATAAGCTTAAACCTATTACTAGTTAGAGCTATTAAAGAAGAAATATAGATCCTACTAAACCTAGACTAACTTAATAATCTTATTATATTTTATATTACTTATATAGAAATATTCTAATTAAAGACTAGGAAAGTAAATAGGAAGAAAGATATAGCTTAGAGAGCTTAGTATAAATTAAGATAGTACTAACTATTTAAACCTAGAAATCTGGTTATAGTTATCTAGAAAGGGAAGCCTCTGAAATTAGAGCTAAGATAGTAAGGCCCTTTCTATATTAATAGGAAAGTTAGATAAGTAATATACTAACTAATAAAACTAGATAGATAGGAAATTCTAAATAATTAATATTAGGACTAGCTAAAGAAATTTACTCCTTAAACTAGATATCTTAGAACTAGTAATAACCTATTACTACTATTCTCTTAAGCCCTTTATTAACCTTAACTAAAGTAAGTATATAAATAGAGTAGATTAAATAGGTAAGACTAATAATATTAATAGTGAAACTATATAGATATAATAGATAAGTTAGTATATAATAAATTTTTTTCTATATAGCTAACTTCTATATAACTAACTCTATATTAAATTAACTAGAAAGGAGTAGAATTTAACTTTATTCCTGCTATTAGACCTAAACTAACTATACTAACCTTAACACTATCTAGATTTTTTAATAATACTATACCTACTAAATCTACTAACTTTCTATTATTACTTATTACTATAGAAGCTTAAATATCTACCTATCTGCCTAGAATTCTTATAACTAAGAGGTTATAGGTAACCTATTTCTAGCTTAGAAGTAGTATATTATCCTTTTAAATTCCTACTACTAAGTATTTTTTAAGCTAAACTTGCTTACTTATCTACTATACTTACTACTTTATATTAATTTTATGCTAATTATTCTATACCTATTATATACTTTCCTTTACCCCTTAATTTGCTCTGTTTTTAATTTTCTTATTACTTAAAAACTACTTATTTACTAGTACTTACTATTACTCTAATTATTACTTAGAAATTGCTATATCTTTCTCCTTTATTATTATTATAGATATAAATAATAACCTAAATAATACTCTAATCTAGCAAAACTAACCTAAATAACCTATTAATTTACCTGCTAAGAAGCTAGACTTTAATTATCTAGGTTAGTAGATACTAAGCTATCTAGTATAGAGGATAAATAGTTAAACCTATAAGCACCTTTTAGATAGAATTAATACTAATTAGGTAGAGCAGATTATAGTCTTTAACTAACTAATAGTTCTAATTCTAGTTCTCTTATATACTATAAATATATATAGCTTTAAGACTAGTAATTAGAAATCTAGGTCTGTTAAGATAGTAGCAAATACCTAAAGTAGTAATTTATTCTTCTATAGATATACTACCTAAACTATAGTCCTAGTCTTTATATCTAAAGCATCTAAGGCCTAATATAACTAGCTCTAGCAAATCACTTTAAAATACTATAAGGTGAACTTTATTAATAGATTAACTAAAGTAGTAGCTGGATTTTATATTCCAGCTACTAGCCTTTTTAAGAGATAATACTAGATATAGTATATTAAGTAGCTTACTCTTAGCTCTAAACTCTAGCTTCTAGATATTATCTAAGTACTAAGATTTAACCTAATTAACTCTATAACTTTTAGAATATATTAAACTAAGTAGAACTAATACTAGCTATATAGGATACCTTTAGAGGTATTAGTATAAAGCTTAAATATACTACCTAACTATAACTATCTTAAAGTAATAAAGCAGGATTCTTAGTCTGGTTTATAACTATTTATTCTAGTTCTAGATAATAGAGGAGTTTCCTATTATATCTAGAGGGAGATTAAGCAGTTTATTTAATACTTTTTAAAGAACCTTCTTAGTATTAATAATTTAGTTAGATACTATTTTACCTACTAGTATATTAAGTGAGACCCTATATATTTACTTTGCATAGAGAGGTGTGCTAAGCTAAGAGCAGGTTAGATTATATCTAGAGGAACTATGCTAAATATAAACTTAGAAGAGTTTCTTATATATATAGACTATCTAATCTAATAATATAAGTGCTTTAATATAGTAATATATATATACCCTTTTAGAGCTATATTATTAGTAATAGTAAGTAATATTAAGATATTTAGCTTAGAGTATAAGGTTCCTCTTAGACTAATTAATAAGACTATAATCCTAAATACTATTAATAAGATAGGTCTAAGAATATATAACTTTATAGAAATTTAACTATTTGCCTAGCCTAGATTATAAATCTAAGCTATTTAAGAGAATTCTAACTATAATCTAATAGATTAAGAACTTCTATACTAAATAGCCCTCCTAGATATTACTACTATTAGAAACCCTAGATACTAGATTAATATATAGGGAGACTAAAAGTAGTGGGAGTAACTAATTCTTATCTTCTAGGCCTAGTTACTACTCTATTTAGAGGGAAGTATCTAATAAAGAGATATTATTAAATATTTTACTATATACCTCTAGCTTTACTAAACTAAGCTAACCTAATAGTATAGAGGAAAGTAGAAGGTTACTATTCTCTTAACTATATCTAAACTAGTAGTTTACTAGCTATACTAATAGCTTATAGTAGTATTTAAGATAAGAGATATTAATAGATTTATAACTAATAATTCTAAGCAGATCTTTGCTACCTTTAAGTACTAATAATTTTCCTGGGAAATAATTTTATATAATACTAATATTTAGTACTTATATTATATTTAAGATAAATATCTATAGTAAGTATAGCACTAAGAGATCAGAACCTCTAATCTTAGAGCTAAACCTAAAGGCTTTATTATCTAGAATAGAGCTATTATAATTAATACTATATAGTTACTTATCTAAGTATTTAAATTTCTTATTAATAAATATTATAACTATATCTAGAGCTATTTAGATAGAGCTATTATAGAAAGAGTAGCTATTAAGCTGCTAATTATTAGTACTAATTCTCTTTCTTTATAGGATAGATTACTCTAGTATCTAATTTTATACTAAGAGTAACTTAAAATACTAAATAAACCTATTAGAGCTAATTAATAGGAACTAGTTATAGAGGTAAACAGAGCTAAAGCACTTAAGAGGTACTAAGGCCTTATATCTCACCTAAACCTCTCTGCTCCACCTCTTATATTACCTCCTAGACCTGCTTATTAACCTTAGCAGAACTAACCTCTTTAACCTAAACTAATTTAATAAGCTATTTATATCTAGCCTAAACTAATTTAATATACTATTTAATAGATATAACCTTATTATTAGAACTAAGTAGCTAAACTAGAATAATATAAGGTTATCTAGCTATAATAACCTACTTAGCAGTCTAAGCAGTTTTAATAGAACTAACCTAACTAACTTAATTATTATTAGAACTAAATTACTAACCTAGAGCTACTACTATAACTTAAGTAGTATAAGCATAAACCTAGTGCTACCTTAGAGCATACTATTATGCTAGATAATAATAATAATAGAGCTAAAGCTTTATAACTAATTAAATCTAAGGAGGAATTAGCAGCTAATATTATTATACCTAAAGCCTAACCTAGCAGAGTAAATATATTCTTTTATGCTACTAGCAGATAACTAGTATAGAACTAAACCTTTATTAGAGATTATAACTAAATTAATACTAGAAGATTAACTCTAAATATAGATAAATAGATAAAAGTTAAAGAGTCTTCTAGCCCTTTATTAAGTATATATATTACCCTATTAGCACTAAGACCCTATACTAGATAAGGATCTTCTAATATTTACTTAGCTTTACTACCTACTACTTAGCACTAAGTTAGTATATAAGAGTTAGTAGATATATAATTAGAAGAGTAACCTTACTAGAAGTATAAGTAATTAAATAATTTCTATAGTGCTAAATATATTTAACAGGGTGTTACTACCCTACTAGATTTATAGAGAATTAAATAGTTCTAAAATGCTCTCTAATAGAGCTAAGTTATTATAACTAATTAGTATAGAACTATATATATCTTAAACTATCTAATATTATATACTTAATACTTATAGCTATTTAATATAAATAAAACATAGCAGTCTATTATAGCATAAATTAATTATATAGAAGCAATTAGGATAATATAGAATAGCATAGAATAAGATACTTAGTTAATTACTTATAGAATTATTATTAGAATAGAGTTATTAAAACTAAGAAGTTTATATTTAAAGTTATTGATTTTATGCTAGAAGTATATAGCTATAGACAGCTAAGTATATATCTGACTTATAGATAGGTATAACTTTCCCACCCTGGAAACAGGGGCCTAAGGCATAAATCCTATACTTAGCCTAGAAGGCTTACCCTATTAGATCTTAGCTAGAATAATACCTTTATATATCACTTTAAGATCCCTACCTTTTAGTATAACCAGAGACTAGAAAATTAGTACAGTTTAGTTATACTAAAAGGTAGGGATCTTAAAGTAATATATAAAGGTGTTATTCTAGCTAAGATCTAATAGGGTAAGCTTTCTGGGCTAAGTACAGGGTTTATGCCTCAGGCCCCTGTTCCTAGGGTGGGGAAGTCGCACCCACCCGCACCCTTGTGCAAGTCAGGGTCTCTCGCATATGATCACTAATGCAAGCTTGGTGCTTTGCTTAGTATAGGTTGGCGGAATGATTGTTCATAACGTCGATTGGCTGGGTGTGGCTTGATGGCATCAGTTGATCATCTCAAGCGCTTGGCTGTTGCTCTATTCGGCACCCCCGGGTCTCCTATTCGGCGGGCACATGTCTAACCCATCCGGGCACTTACTGGGCCCGGAACATCTGATCCGCCGGGACCACGTCTTAGCCTAACAGGCAGCAAGGTAGGTACGCGCCTCTTCCTTCCAAACATAACAATCCTAATGCGCTCATAACTGCAGCATCACTTGCATAGGATCTACACTTTAGAAACCCTTTATATATAGTTATGAGATAAAGGGTTTCTGAAGCATAGATCCTATGTAAGTAATACTACAGTTATGAGCGCGTTAGGATTATAATATGAAGAGGGAAAACACATAAGCTATGAGGGAGCGCGTTAGGGGCAGTACCTTCTGTATGGGAAAGTCACGTGCGGCTACCCGAATTGGTTAGACATATGCCGAATAGGAGACCGGGGGGTGCCGAATAGAGGCCCTCGACCTGGGCAGACGGCCACGCACTGGAATGTGTTGCAGATCAAAGATCGCCGGTTGAGGACATCGCGTGGTGACAATCCTGAGCACACTGGGTGGTTGCGTATTATCATAAGGGCTGTACAACCGTTACTCACGTTCCGCAAGAGAGCGGCAGGTCTGGCTGAGGTTCGGGTTGAAACAGAGCCCAGCGGCTAAGCGTGACATATCAACAGGACGCCAAGTTCAAGGCCTCATCGCCTCATCACCGCAGTGGTGGGCGAACAAACTGCGATGAAACACGATGTGGTCGCACTTCTTGTCTCCCTAGAGCCGATCTCGGTTCAAGCAGTCGAGAAGCTCTTGGGTCGCCTCTTGTCCGCTTTCCACTCGAAATTGTAAAAGAGCTTGTTTCAGAACAATACTAAACTTCTAGAAAGACTTACTATGTAGGTAATTTCGGTATCGGTACCCAGCTGGCACCCGCAGACGTCTCGAATAACACCATCACCGGGAGTTCTTAACTAAGTTATCGACATTTCGATTTCTCCAGCCCAATTATCGCCAACCGATTTCAGCCGCCGGGTAAAAGGCTGCCTGCTCCCAGCCGGCATTGTGCTTGCCATCAATTCGAGGTTTGTCCACCTCGCTCCTGAGTTGTCGGCGGCCCGCAGCCAGCACGAACATCCCGAGCCTTAAAATAAAACACCATGATGTGCAAGATCCCACCGGACGGGCGATGGCCTCCGGGATCACCTCGAATGACAGTGTACTGGATAAACACGACCCGGGGCCGGGCATGGCCGGTTAAATAGGGGGCGGACATGCTCACCTGTCCAAGCTCGCAGCTCGGCCGCAGAGCCGGACAGTTCCCCCTGCGTAAATTGCGGAGAGGAGGGACAAGGATCATGCAACATAGGCCCCGGCCAGGTTCATTTACACCCGACGCGGCACTCAATCCGACTCCTGACCTAAGCCCGACGCGTCCATTGGCGGAACCGCAAAGCTCCTCATCGGTCCATCTCGACCGTCATTCTCGAGCCCTTTGGGCAAGTCGGCCCCCTGAAATGCTCGTAAAGGTCGGACAGACCTGGCAAAATCTCCAGAGTTCCCACAAGGAACTCCCACCGGCCGAGGCCCGAGAATGCTACCCACGTGGGTCAACATTGGTTTATTCTGGGCAAACCCCCCATGTTGGTGGAAATATCCATAGTATAAACGGCACTTGAATCTCCGTTTTCCCCTGTCATCCCATCGCCCCCCCCTGACAGATTGACTCGTTGACCCAGAGAAATCGATCGCAAGAACCAGATTGAAAAGGGACCGCGCCCGACCGCTGGACTTCGCGATGGCCTCCCACTCTCTCTCTCTCCTTGTTCTCTCACCGGTCTCTGTTCATACCATTCCGACCACTACATTCGTTCCTTGACCCGTTTTGTACATACGTATCCAGCTTGTTGATCAACATGCGTTCCTTCGCTTCCATCTTCACGGCCACCTTGGCCGCCGTCGGCGCTCTCGCCGCCCCTGCCACCGCCCCCGGCACCGATCTCATCAAGAGATCTACCCCTAGCTCTCAGGGCACCAGCAACGGCTACTTCTACTCCTTCTGGAGCGACGGTGCCTCCGAAGTCACCTACACCAACGGTGCTGCCGGCGAGTACTCCGTCAACTGGAAGTCTGGCGGCAACTTGGTCGGTGGAAAGGGCTGGAAGACGGGCACCGGCAGGAGCATTACCTACTCCGGTACCTGGAATCCCGTCAACAACGGCAACAGCTACCTCACCATCTACGGATGGACCAAGAGCCCTGTAAGTCGAACACACGCAATCATCTCCAAAGCCTTTTTCGGCCCAAAGCATCAACCGCTGACTTGATACCACCCTCCCCCCGCAGCTCATCGAGTACTACATCGTCGAGAACTTTGGCGAGTACAACCCTGGTTCTGCTGGAACTCTGAAGGGCACCGTCACCTCCGACGGCAGCACCTACAAGCTGTACGAGAGCACCCGTACCAACGCCCCCTCCATCGAGGGCACCGCCACTTTCAAGCAGTTCTGGGCCGTCCGTGACAAGAAGCGCACCGGCGGTACCGTCACCGTCCAGAACTTCTTCAACGCCTGGAAGAAGGCCGGCATGAACCTCGGCAGCACTTTCGACTACCAGATCGTCGCCACCGAGGCTTACCGGAGTGCTGGCTCGGCCAAGATCACCGTCAAGACCGCTCCTTAAAAACCTATTTTTGTCACGGCCAAAGTCGGTCGAGAGACTGCGGAGGATCTACACGCACGCGGAGGTATCTGGGCGAATTTCAGAGCCAGTCCTATTGAAAAACTAGGGGCAGCGGCTTTGAGACGGAAGGCGGGCCTTGCGGCTGTTGAAAGGCACATTTTCAACTTGATTCCCTTGAGATCCAAGTGCTTTAAATAAACTTGATTCCCAATACCACCCACCGTATCATAAAACGTATTCCTCTGAAGATGACAGTTTGGTCAATAGGCCTTAGCATTGGCAATGAAATGTCCTGTTGCACCGCGCACCAATACAGCCATTAACTTCAACGTTGGATGTTATGGCGTTTAGACGATCAGCAAGGCCATCAAGGATGAATAGGCGATTAAAAGACAAACGAAAATTCTCGATACATAGCGAATTATTAATTATTCAAGTGTTATCAAGAGAAAACAACTTTTCGGCGTATGAACCAAGCAAGCTTATCGTCAAAAGCCGCTCGATGGTCACATCTATGCCGGTTTCGGCCACGATTTTCGCCACAGCTAATGCATCTTACTTGTCCCGTGATGAAACCTGTCAATGGCTTCACCATCGTTCACGCATTCCGATCGCGTTCCGAGCTTTGGAGTCTGGACCCCTAGTTCTTATCTCTGTGGGGGGTTCGTTGACTCGTTATTTATTCCGAGGGCTTTCCGATTTTCACATCAGAGCTGTTATCTCTGCTTATCTACGCGTGGAAGACGCCTGACTACGTGTATGACCTGTGTTCTAAGACAAAACCTATACACAAGCTGATAGTCATCAATAATGGCAACATGAGAAGGGCATCGAGTCATGAAGATAAGGATGCAGATGCAGATGAGCTGCAGACATGACCAGAACGCTGATTTTACGCGGGATGAATACAATGTAGGCCATACCAAAAGCCTTAACATGGCCAAAGCTGTCATTCAGAGGGACACTAGAGTAGATTGACTGTCCTTGTGTCGTGCCGTAAATTGGCACTCGGGAAACTTTTGAACGCCATGACGGTATGAAGGGCGAGACGTTAAGTAACAAGCTCATTGTTTGTAAATTAGCGAGTATTCGAGTTGCGCCACGCAGACTTGAACTTGGTTTCGGAGTACTATCGAGTTGTTCGACAAATGTTGCTAACTTGTGCCGCTGTGATTGCGCTCTGATTCAGGTTTGTTCAAGGTTTTAACCGTTTTTAAGGGCAGCATAATACACCTGCGACGCAACACACATCACGACTCCTAATTCTCGGATATTTCAACGAACACATAACTTTCAATATCACTTTTCTTAGACTCGCGCCAGTGCAGAAACCGAACTTCATGGGTGTTCGAGATTGGCCCATTTGGACAGTCTGAGCTGTCACTCCAATAACTATGGCCCCCAGTTTACTGTTTACGTAACACATCGCTATTCATACGAGACAAAGCAAACTCCGTGCCAATCATTTCTACAAGTTGCTTCGAATGGGCAACTCCTCCTTAGCACAGCAACCAGACGTTAACTTGGATCCAACGTCCTTGTCTGAGGGCACATCTAGTGCAGGGTTACTAGTGAAGAAGTCGGAAGGCGTGATGTGCAGCTGCAGTATCTCAACAGGCCTGGCAATAGTTAGCTATCTGCAAGTCTCCAAAAGTTTTGCAATCAGGTAGATCTTGTCACTTACATGACAGGCCAATCCTCGATACGAGGGTTGTGCGTCAGGCCGAAAACACTCCAGAGCACGACATCTTGGTTGAGCACGTCCTCATTCCGGTCGGCGGCATCCTTAACACCGCCCACCTCGAGCTTGCTCAGGAGGGTATGGCGGCCTCCGGCGAAGAGCTCGTGGTCCTTGTACTTTGTGACCCAGAGGTGATGACGGGCGAACAGAGCACGCTTAGACTGGACGCTGTTGGGATCCGCGAGGAGTAACTGTGTCGCGGGCGGCGTGATCTTGTAGCCGACGGGCTTACCGGTGATGGGGTTGGGCTTCTTGAGGTTCTGGATCTTGAAGACTCGGTTGTTCATCGGCGCTGCGTCGAGCCCTGCCGAGGTAGTGATAGGCGTCTGGCGAACCTCGTAGAAGTTACCGTTCGGGTTGGTCCGTCGGTCCATCGGCAGCGGCAGACTCTCCTCTTGCACGACGGTGTTCTCGTTGCCGTCGATGGAGGGATCTATGCGGACGCAGAAAACGTGCTGGTGGTTCTGCGCCAAGGCGCCGGGGCTCACGACATTGCCCCACGGGCTGGTCTTGCCCGGGTCGATGTTGACGACCGAGACAATGCCCGTAGCGCGAGCCTCGACCACGATGCCGGCGGCTTGGTCGAACTTGAAGTTGAAGATGTACTCGTAGTTAGCGAGCGTGATGACGAACTGGACAACGAGCTCGCGCCGGCGGGTAACGACCGCGCGACCGGTGCGCCAATTTGTGTGCTTCCAGTTGATGCCGTTATCCTGTTCGTGGACGCAGATGACGTTCTTGGTTTCCACCGCCGCACCCTTACCGTCGATAAGAACACCATCAAAGTACTAGCGGTCACTCTTAGTGAGGGGGAAAGACATGAGGGGACCAGATGCGATCGAAGACATACCTTAATGACACCCAAGCAGTCGCAGCCGAGAGTCAGGTTGTTGACAGCGTTTCCCAAGCCACCGTCGCCAAAGTCAAAGGCTTGCTTGCGGTGGAAAGGCGGGCGAGGGTCAGCATAGGGCACAGTCTATTCAAACAGTCAGTTTAAAAGCGCATGCCCTTAGGAACTATTCGTTGAGTAAAACGAGTTACAGATACCTACCATGTCACTCATGCTCAGGCGGTACACAATCGGGCGGCCATCGTAACGGACATCGTGGATGACAACTCCCTCGCGAGGGTTGAACGTAACACGCATGCGCCACTTCTGCCATTCAATCAAGTTGCCATCCGTGATGGAGAAACTAGGACCCTCGGGCTGCTGGACCGTCAAGGGCTTGAGGTCCTTGCGAGTACCGCCCGGCAGCAGCTCGGGGACATACTCGCTCGCCTGGCAGTGGTCAATGACGGTGGGAGCATGAGTCTTGCCCTGCAGACCATCATCCTTGCCACCGGTAGCGAGCTCATCAATGCGCACAACCTCCTTCTTGTGCGCATCCATGACAGGGACCAAAGGCAGGGGGTAGGCATAGAAGTTTGAGTCCGGGTTGCCGCTCCGGGTGTCACGAGCGAAGATGAGGGCTTGGAAATAGCGGTTGTTGCCGTCCGCAGCATCAGGGGCGCCGTACGGCCACGGCTCGACGACGACTTCGAAGCCCTCTGGCAGCTTCAGCTCTGCAATCTTCTCCTTGAACAGCGGAGAGCGGTTGACAGCATCGGTCAGAGCCTCGAAATCGTAACTTGACGGGGGGGGATTAGCGTCGCATTCGCCCCATCAGACGCGTGGGGAGGGGGGTGAGGCATCCGACGTACACGGTCAAGCTCGCGTGGTGCTCAGAGCCAATAAGCTTCTGGTCAACGATCTTACCGAGGCGTAAATCCACGATCGACTCGTAGTACTGTGCCTTGTGGGCGCCCCCAATAACATCGTAGAAGACCTGTGCACATCTGACCGGTCGCGGTGACGAGGGTGTGAGTGCGCCGGAATGCTCTAGCTCGAGAAACTTCAGAACCTCAGCCTTTGGCGGCTCCCAGAGGTAGTTTTGCCTGAAGTCCAAAACCGAGCCGGGGTGGGCAGCGAGAACGATATCTCGGGCCCTGTTCGTCTCCTCGAGAGACAGAGCAGACAAGGGGTGCGGAAAAGATGCCATTGTGTGGGATGTAGGGTATTCGGAACAAGGGGATGAAGGATGGAGGACGTCCAATGATGGTTTCTCAGGGTCGTTGTCGAGACTGAGCAAGATTGCGCCTTTATGAAGAATGCGGGCAGCTGTCGGAACGAGTACAACCAACTCGCTCTCTGACACTGGCTTCACGTTCCGGCAAGTTTGGGCCATTAAATGGTCAAAGAGTTGTGGTTGGCTGCTGGTCGGAAGACGTTCCGACTGTGACACGCGGAACAGATCGGAACAGATCGGAACCTCTCCGAGTCAAGTCCAGTGGCCTCCGTGTTATCCTTATCTTCAACCCCGGCCAAGATAAGGCTTTCATGAAGGTTGGTTGATCAACACTAAGTGATCCTGGGAAGCTCTCGCGATTGGCCATTGATTACAGGGTTCCGAAGGTGCAAATGCTCGCTGCGCTTTTCTGGGCTTCGGCAAAGCAAAGCACTGCTTTTTTGGGCTAAAGCAAGCAAATCTCGCTAAGGTCTCTGATTGGTTAGCTAGTATAGCCCTAAGCCTAATTAGGTAGGGTGGAGGTTAGTGGGAAGGTGTAATTAATAATACCTAGGTGGGTGTGGGTGTGTGTAGGTGGGTGTATGGGTGTGTGTACTAACCCTATAGGTGAAGGGTATATGGGTTAAAATAACACTCCGAAAGATATATTCAATTAATCTATATAGTATAGTGGTTTATACTGTGAGCTGTAACAATTAGACCTATCTTTAGGTTCGAATCGTGAGAGTGGCAGTAGTTTTTTGCACTTTAGTGGTTATGCAGGAGGGAAGTTCTGTAATTTTCAGATTTTTTTCCTGAGTGGGTGGTTGTCTCGGGCCGGATTAACTCTCCGGTTCCCAATTAGGTATAGGTTATAAGCAATGTCGTGCTTTTATCGCTTTTTTGGGCTAATGCAAAAGCACTGCTTTTTTGGGCCAAAGCAGTAAAACTCGGAACCCTGATTGATTATCCTGCCGCAAATGATTGGGCGTTCTGTTGAAGATAAGATACCGTACACCTTGCAGCGGTGCCGCCATACGGATATCGTCTCCATTTTGTAGAAGCTTGCAGGTTTGAGTCTGGCTGTTTCGGTGATAAGATCAAAAGAAAAGCTGTTGAGTAGGTAGTCATGAACGTACATAACGAAAGATGCTCCCGACAACCCGGGGATCAGGTTGGTAAATCGTACGACTGTAAGGCGACAATTATCGCGTGTCGCTTTGTTCCATACTCGTTCTGAATAATGGAGAACGACATGAAGAAAGACACGACCACTCTAGGAAGAGTTGACTCCCAGACCCAGGGGGAGCCTGTCACGGGTGACGACTTGCGCCTCGCTCAACTCGGCCATGCGCAGGAGTTGAAGAGACAATTCTCTTTGCCTGCGTTGGGTGCGCTATGTGTGTGTCTTGTGGCAACATGGGAGGCCTTGTCAACAGTAATTGCACCAGCCCTCGTTAGTGGCGGAGCGCCGTGCTTGTTCTACAATCTGTAAGTCGAAGTTGATGACAAAGTCAAAGTCTAGAGGAACTAAACCTGGGGCACAGCGTACTCTCGACCATTTGCACAGTCTGTATCGCATCTTCGCTGGGAGAGATTGCTTCCATCTACCCTACCGCAGGAGGTAAGGACCCATCTAACTGCGCCCGTCAGTCATTTAATTGTGCTAGAACTGACACGAACTTCTCTCAGGACAGTACCACTGGGTTGCAGCCTTGTGCCCGCCATCGACCCGATCTGCCGCAGCGTTTACAACCGGTTGGATTTCGGTGGGAGGGCAAGTTGTTCTGACATCCTCCGCCGCTTTTGCGGCTGGTCTCCAAGTCCAGTCTCTCATCATTCTCAACGATGATTCTTACATCCCAGCAAGGTGGCAGGGCATGTTGTTCTACTGGGCTATGCTATTCTACGGAATGTTGATGAACATCTGGGGCCACAGACTCCTGCCCACAGCCAACCTTGTGTCTGGTAAGCAAAGCCTCACCCTCCCTCCATCTCGGTGGTCGTAGGTTCAATCAACTCACCAAAACTTGCCAGGCGTACTTCACGGAACTGGCTTTGTTGCCATCTTAGTTGTTCTGGGGGTTATGGCGCCTAAGAACACCGCATCTTTCGTTTTCAAAGAGTTTACCAACTCTAGCGGCTGGGAAAGCGACGGAGTCTCCTGGCTCGTCGGGCTCATCAGTGCTGTGTATCCTTATCTTGGGTAAGAGAAGCTCAACTACTGCCCGGGGACCCTCTTTGACAAATTGTGCCAGCTACGACGCCGCATGCCATCTGGCCGAGGAACTACCTAACGCGAGCCGTGATGTACCCATTGCCATGGTAGGAAGCGTAGTCGTAAATGGTATCATGGGTCTCATCTACGGTACCGTTCTGCTCTTCTCGACGGGCCCCCTCGACGCCCTCCTTTCGACCCCGACCGGATACCCCTTCATGCAAATCTTTCTCGACGTAACAAAGTCCCACGGCGGCGCCACCTTCATGTCACTTATCATTATCCTCATCGCCGTTGCCGCCACTGTTGCCGGCATCACCTCCACTTCGCGAACATTGTGGGCTTTTGCTCGTGACAGAGCCACGCCATATGATCAGTATCTCAGCAAGGTCAATAAGCATCAGCAAATACCTGTCTTTTCTGTCGTGCTCGTCACAGTCTTGCAGTTGCTACTTGGTTTTATCTACATCGGGAACACAACGGCATTCAACGCTATCCTCTCGATGGCCATCATCGGCATGTACTCGAGCTACATTATCCCTATCGTATATATGATGGTGTACGGTCGAAAGAAGCTAAGCCGGTCTGACTATGGACCCTTCAGACTTGGACCTGTTCTGGGGCCTGTCTTGAACGTGGTCAGTCTCATCTGGATGGTTGTGGTGATCATCTTCAGTACTTTCCCCTCGACCATGCCCGTAACGCCACAAAACATGAACTATTCTATTGTGGTGATGGCCGGTTGGCTTTGCTTTGGAATCGTCTACTACGTTTCATTTGGACGTAAAAAATTCGAAGTGCCGGTAGTAGACAGCAATGTGGTCACCGGTATATCTGTGCCTGCTGACATCGATGTCTGAATCATGAAGAACGACCGGACGGAGAAGAACGAGATTGGATTAATCAGATTGGAATATTGTTACCCCTGGCAGATAGACGCCGGATCTTGTTCACCAATACTAAGTGAGCTTTATTCAAATAAGTCCCTGGAAACGCCGAGAGATTTCTTCGGGGTCTCCCAGAGACATTCCCTGATCATTGACTCCGAAGAACCCGACGGGAAAGTCTGGGGGTGCGGGATGGCCGGGATTGGTTTGGCCGAAAGCGTCAAAAAGGTTCATCAGATCATTCCCCATGTTGAACATGTCAGGGATCGAGCCGTTTGTCTGCGGGCTTGTGTCGTAGGCATCCCATGGGTTATCCGGTCGCCGTTCGGTGTGGCCCGGGTTTAGATGCGGGCCATCATCCGGCCGGGTCTCGGCCGTGTTCTGATCCCCACCTTCGGCCGGCTGGGGTGCGTCGACCTTTTCCGCGTCGCTTCGAAGGCCCAGTGACTTGATGCCTGGGAGCAGACCCCGAATAGTCTTCCACAACCTGCGGCTGGCATGCCCGTGGCGCGAGAAGCTCTTGATCAGCTGAACGGCTTTTAGGAAGTTCTCCTTGCACGGCTCCGTGAAGATTCCCGGCGCGTGGCACACTGCCAGGAGTATTACGGCAAGGGCGCTCATCAGAAAGTAGTTGAACGCGTGTTGCTGTCGTGCGTAGATGTCGCTCGTGTCGTTGAGGTGAACCAAGACCTGAATCGTGTCCAGGGCGATCTCCGTTACGAGTTTCGCGCTCTGGATATCCGCTCTGATACTCGCGGTGCTCAATACGTGGTGTCGATGTATCAGCGTCCGCATGTGGTTTCCTCGCAGGTACAAGAGTGATCGAAGACGGTGCATACTCCTCGGCTGGGTCCTAGGTGCCAAGCCAAGTCGTGGGTGACGGATCTGGAGGTCTTCGGGTATCGAGCTGAGCCAGTTCTGCGTCATGAAGTCCAGGAAAGCCACGGTGTCTTTCGGTATGAATTGAGAGGGCGATTCAAACGGTGGCAAGGCTTCCCAGACTTTGGAGCAAAGCCTGCCGTACGACACCATGCATCTGAGATACGGGTAGTTTTCTCCCTACCAAGGCGAAGTGTCAGAAAGAGGTCTTGTTTCGCCGCGATAACGCGAGCAGGAAAGATTCTTACCGGCTCGGGTAACTCGGGATCGATGTCTCTATCAATGAGGCCGAACGAGAGACTAGTCCCGAAACTCCATCGTCGGTCCAGGACGTAGACACACCAGAAACATCGAACAGCCAAGTCACGTTCTTCCGGGTCTTTGAAATTGTCTAGGAGGATGGCTCGCCGATGCAGCCCGATCTCCAGGCATTCCCGACCAGAGATGCCTATAGCTCTCCAAGCCAGCAGCTCTTCGCCGCAGTGAAACCAGTACAGACTCTGGAAGAAGATCAGTACTTGGGTCGCAGAAGGAGGTGTGTCGAGGAGAGGATAAACGCGACGTACCAGCATCGTCATGATCTGCAATTCCTTCAGATCAATAAACGCCTCTCCGGAGACTCGACATACAACGGGCTCCACAGAGTCAACAAGCTTGGTGCTGATTGCATTCTGCCCTTGAGCCTCCATCACTATCGATATTGCGATCGCCACTCTGGCAAGCTGTACATCCTTGTCTTCGATCTTGGGTCGTTCTTCAGGCAAGTTGGGGTTAGCAGGCAGGTTTTGAGAATGTCTGGCGAAATAGAGTATGCGCGGCAGGTTTGACGAAACGTCTTTGATGTTGGTGAATGGATGGACGGATTCGACTTCCTCCGAGTAAACATCAAGAAGTCGAATGATCTCGTCAAAGTCCATGGTCAGGAGACCATCCGTGTCCCTTTGAGAAGACACTGCCTGACCGTCCGGAGCCTCTGACAACGCCCTCGGGGACGCCGCCGGGGATGCAGATCTACTGGTGGGCTCGTCATCGCCGGTCTGGATACGCATCCGGGTAAGGGACGTTTCTGCGATGCGAAGGCTAAAGGCCGACCGGGTAGGTCCGACGAACTGGGGCTCTCTCGGCTCACTGGGCCGCCTATTAGGCTCGCTCGCATAGAGAGGGCTTGGATGCTGTGGTCCGACGAGGGTTGCAGGCGATCGAGTGTTGATGTGTGCAACTCTGCCACTGAGTTCTCGGAGCGACGATGTCAATGTAGCAACCTGCTCTCGGAGAGCAGCTACCTCATCGCCGAGATTCTTTTGTTGAGATCTGTGTGTTTTTAAATGTCAATAGTTGAAGAACTTCATTGGCGATTGCGGTACTGTACGGGTTGAGATCCTCTCTCTCGTGTGTGGTGTCTCTGTCCTTGTCCTTCCATGGAGTCTGCTGCGGCCCGGGGACGAAGACGCACTCGGCACCGTTGGAAAGACATCTCCGACAAACCGTCTGGTAATCCTCTTTGATGCATTTGAGTTTCCGCTTCTTACACTCGTTGCTATAGAGGTATTGTGGTTAGCCGGCATCAACGGGCCACCGGTGGGACTTCCAGTCGGTTCATTACCATGCGACTGGCGTGTACTTGGCCCGTTTCGACCGCTGGCCGTCGCCGGTCGCGGGCGCGGCGCGCTTCTGCGCCGAAGCGGATCCGGCGCGGTTCGATTGTGGTGTCGCGGCCTCCGCCGTCGCGTCAAGGTCCGGGCCCATACTGTCGTCGCCGGTCGGACGGTGTCGCCTACGAGTCCCGGGCGGAGCGATCTGACACCGCGGAACTGTCTAGAGCGATTCGGAATCGAGGTTGTGGACGCGCTGGGGGAAAACGAAACGAGTTCCGAGGTCCGTCGCGGGCTTTCCGGCTAATCTTTCCCCGGAAAGCCGATTCAGGCCGCTCTTCAACACAGAGATTGATGTTTGTGGGTCTTTTGTTGTGCCGGGAGCCCGATTCATTGGCAATGCCTGTTCGAACCCAAATTGTGTCCCTCCAGTTCAAGTTAATGACGTCAAAGCGAACAAGGCGAGTCATGTCGGCTGGATCAAGGCTCGAGAAAATCCGGGGTAATGTGCAATAGGCAGCAGTGCCTTTATTGCGAGATGCCGGATGGTTTAGTTCTATCTGAATGAAAAAAACTAGGAAATGCCAAGTTTCTGTATCAATTCATGCTGCAATCGCCTATATTCTATGTCTATTTCTGTGTCTGTTTAAGTCGTTTCGTTCATTTGCACGAAGGCTTGATCAACTAGATTTTTCAAATCAAGTTGCGATAGCGGCACCGTGTGGAGGCTGCTGACTCCTTCTGGGATACTGAAATTTCCTATGGTAGGCCGTTGGATAGGTAGTTTTCGTTGCTTACTAGTCTCCTTACCTCGAATCTAGGTGAAGACCAGATCAGATCGTCTTAGTAGCCCCTTTGATTATAGAACTCGTGTGTGGTGTATAAGGCTGCATTAGGAGAAAGCGCATACCATTTCGGATATAGATAGCGGTTAAGAGGCATTAACAGGTACGTACCTCTTACTCCTGTCTAATTATTAAAGGGTCTGTATGATTTGTGCAGGACACGAGGATGCGACATGATCCATAGTTCCGTGGCAGCTGCTGTGAACCCCAAAGATGCTAACAAGAGCTAGACAAAATGCTCCGAGTCCGATCAGTGCCTATGTCTCAGGAAGCTTACTTAGTCAGGTCTAACGGCGATGAATCAACTTGACTCACTGTGCCCAATCTGGAAATTCCAGTGCTTGGTGTCAGATGCTCTATTGCCAATCCTAAAAATGTGTTCCAATAAGAAGCCATTAGGCTCGATGCATGAGAAACACACTGCTTCCCAAGCAAGTCATATTTACTGATATTATTGAGGTCATGCCACTATAAAATCACTGTTACCCGTCGTATCTACTGTATGATGTTTGTGAGTGCTGCGTAAAGTTTACTACAGGGAGAGATTTTTGACATGACGTGGTTCTAGAAACAAGATCAGTTCTAACACGATCTGCCTTTACCTATGAAAATAAACTGTTACGTTCCCGATTCAAGGAGAAATACTACGAAAAACTTCAATTAAGCTTCAACAAGCGATCAAGATTCCCGTGGGTGAACATATCCATTTGGTCTTCCGTAAAGAAGTCAATGCTATCAATCAGACGTTTGCCGTCGTCATTCGAGGCGTACGGGTAGTCCACAGAAAAGCATATTCGATCCATAGGCATGACGTCCACCAACGTTTTCAGCGGCGTCGTCGTAAACATACCGCTGGTTGTGATGTAGAAATGCGCGCGAAGACACTCCACAGGCCCCTTGGAGTATCCGGCTTGAGCCATCCACTTCCCGAGTGTGTCGGCGATGCGGCCGATCATGACGGGGACCATCTCGCCTCCGTGACCGATGATGAGCTGGATGTTGGGGAGCTTTTCGAACAGCCCCGAGGCCATCAGTCTGACTACCGTCAGCCCAACCTCGGAATGCCATCCCCAGGCGCCCGTAGAAAGCTGGAATGTCGCCGCGGAATCGAGAAGATCGCCACTGAACAAGGTCTCACGAAGTGCCGGGGTCGGAAAGCTCGGATGAATATAGATGGGGACCCCGAGGTCTGCGGCGGCTGCAAAGACGGGGTGATATTTCGAGTTGTCCAAGAAATCCCCGTCGGCCGTGTTGTTGATCAGAGCACCTTTCAGTCCCAATTCTTTGACACAGCGTTCGAGCTCCGATACTGCTTCGTGGGGATGGGCAGTTGGCAGGCAAGCAAACGCGGCAAATCGTTTCGGGTGCTTTTTGACGGCTGCGTGCAGCTCATCATTCGTTCTCTTGCAGCTTTCAACGTCGGTCACGTCGTAGACCGTTTGAGAGAGAACCTGCACCGTTATCAGGGATGTTCAGGGCTGTCGGTGCAACAAACCAGAATGTCTTACCTGGGTGGCAATCCCAGTGCGGTCCATATCAGCAATGCGGCCTTCCCCAACATCCCGTAGCTTATCCACTGGATAATCAAACCCAGGATAATTGGCCGGAATCTTGCCTTCAAAGGCGGAGGAGTTGAAATGTTCTTCAGCGGCAACAATTCTCATCATGGTAACCGTAAACGGAGGAAGAAGCTTGGGATGGGAGACACCGAACTGCTATCATGGGGCAGTAAACAGCCAGCCAGGCCCAGGCTTTTACTTCGGTTCGGCGTCCGGTCGAAGGCCGAGTCCGGCCGATCAGCTTTTCTTTTTGAGAACATCAGATTCTTCCAATGTTCGTCGCCAACTTTATTGAAGCATGACGCGGAGGGCCAGATTCCGGAGCGCCGGGGCCGACTTTGCCGCAAAACTGGAATTTAAGCCGAAAAGGTCCGCTGAGACAATCTCCCGATGGTATCCGCTACCCGTGGCGATACTTTGAACGGCTCGTTGTCGAAGAAGCCGAGACGCAATCACTAAATTAATACCTTTGCGACATGAAGCTTTACGAGGCGATTGTGCGATTTAATACCGTCGTGCTGATAGTTGATTATTTATCAGCATTTGAGGTCGTTCGCTGCCGCAAGATTAACGGCCTGCTTTCTCAGCATTTGCTGAGAGGTGAAATAAGCCTAGCTGGGGATCATTAGAGAAGTGTTAGTTATTAGTGGTTGCGGAACACAACAGACTGTGTAACAGACATATATATTCAGTTGTAATATATATATCTTAAGCATCCTGGGGAGTCCGCTGTAGTAATTTCATTCCTCGTAAATAATAAAGAAAGGTGAGCTGCCCCATAAGCTCCGTTTCGACTTTCGCCGCTGTATCGCAGCCAGAGTTAGATTGTTTGTGTAGCGTGACTTCAGCTACTATATCGCAAAACAAAATTTAAAGCGTTGCCTCGAGGGCGAATCGAACGCCCGATCTTCTCATTACGAGTGAGACGCTTTACCACTGAGCCACCGAGGCGTTAGAAACCAAATCTTGGTTAGTGGGCTACACATGCATGCCTGTGGATAGGCAAGTTGACTATGAGCTGGAAGAAAATCAGGCGGGTTTCCCGCTGCAAAATGATCACCTTCACTAATTCTGCTAAATTTAGCGTCGCCTTACCCCGATATGTGCATTCGGAGAGGCGCGGCCGCGAGGGGGGTAAGCAGCCAAACTCGAACGCTTTAAACCCCAACAAAGGGAGCCAAACGCCAACCACGGATTGATATCTCCGGCTGTGTGCCATAGACCCTGTAATATGCGCGCTGGTGTTCCTTGCGGCGAAGATTATCTAACAATACTTCCCGCATCTACGGGTGGCCGAATGACACTGTTTCTTGGCCGAGCAGTTCATGGCGACATGAACTTCAGTAGCATAATTTCAGTAAAGTACATGTGAGCAACATGGGCTGCTGCGTTTACGCCAGCGGTGCGTCTTCGATAGATGGGCCGACGGGGTTTATAATTACAAGTAGAGGAGATTCTAAAGCTCGAGAGTTAACGGCTACAACAAACAAATATGAACCTAAGCTTCTCTATCTCTTTAAGCAGCAGGTTATTGAATTTTTACTTTGCATTAACCGTCTCCCGAGAAATCTTCACGAAGACGAGCGTTCTAAAGAAAGTTGCCGTGATCACAACTAGCGCTCGAACTCCTAGAGTTGGGCCAGAGGTCGCATAAATCGTAGCAAACAGGATCAAAAAGGACGCCGCGAATAGCAATATCGATATTTTCAACGTTGACGCTGCCGCTATTGAGGCAATCGTCGCGTTTCCCAGCTCCGCGGCGAAAATTCCGGAATCCACCCGCGTTAGCGGGAGTTCAGCCGGGTGCGTTCAGTACTCAAGTTAGACAGACTGTGGCTCAGGGTCAGGAGAACCATGATGAGTACTACGACTACTTTGGGCTTTCGCATGGGGTCAAGATCGGAATAGGCGTCGGTGTCGGCGTGTCTACGCTGATTGTCCTCGGCCTGACTGTTTGGGCTGTCATGAGGTGTGGAAGGATCAGACGAGCAGAGGCAGAGCTAGCCGAGAAGCAAGCGGGTATGGGAGAGGGCGCGGGCATCGCCAGTCCTTCGGGTGAAGATGCTGGCCCTGAATCTTCTATACGTCCGCAAACGCAATTCTCAGTCACCCATGACAAGGCCGATAGAACGACTCGCAACTCTCTGGAGGCACCCGCGAAAGCAAGTTGAGATCTGATAGAATATCTTGATACAACACTGAAATACCCCGTACTTTGCAGCATGGGGTGCAGTCATGCTCCAAAGCAATTTTGAACTTGGCCCAATGGTTGCACTCCCTCGCCCATGCCAGATTGCTGGAGTCAGGGGACTCGCTTAGCATGTAATAACATGCGGACCGATCCGGAACTCTACTTCAACCAGTCAAACTTCAACGACGGGAAGCGACCGAAAGTGTCGTAGTAGGCAGATGTTCTTTCGGATTTTTCTGTCAGGATAAATGTGGTACGGTGATTAGTTGGTTATGGCAGATCGCAATCTACTCAATCTCCGTCCTGCTTCACTTGCAACGTTGCAGATCGTTACCGCTGGTTGAGAAGCCTCATGAACCGGACAGATGGTCTTGAAGTTGCAATAGAACGCGCTGCTACCACTCTGCAATATGCAAGAAATCAGATGGCATTGGCTGGGCCACAGATAGGTCCCTTCCAGCAGCCACCTTGAAGATCAGGGGGCGGGCGGGTGATGCGCCGACGCCGTCTTATCAGATCCGCACCTTAGGGGAAAATGATAGAATCCGAAAGATGTGCCGACGAGGAGGAAAGTAGAAGAGCTGATTCCTGTTCGAGTGCCGAATGAAGGCACCTCGACCCGTCTTTGGGTTTCTTCGACGATGTACCCTACTCATAGGCCAGGTCAAACCACGCCAAACCTACTCATGTCTCGTTGCTCCAATAGTAGTTGAATGGGACTTCTTGCGTAAACATTTTTCAAACAACAACTGCCGCGATGAGCCGGCAGACAAGTTGCAAAGTTTCGCGGAAACGGAAGCATGTGCCCACGTTAGTCCTGTCCAAAAGGAGCGATAAAAGCCCAAAACGGAGGGTCACACTCGGCTCCGACTCGAAGTCATTCGCTCTGGGCTCACAGAATTAAGGGGGGGCACATGGCCGTCAAGGGTAGCTCTTGAAGAATCAAGGATTCAAACCAATCTGTTGTTGATGATTGGGTTGCTAGCAGAGAAAATGATGCTACACCTGCATTAGTGTCAACCCCTCACCCTTCCACCACTCACCGGGCACCATCACCAACTCTTCACCTTTGGTGTTAGCCCCTCCACCGCACACAAGAAACTTTCTCGTCGGAAATTTGAAAACTGACCCTACAACCAATGCCACACCAAGAAGTTGTCATCCTTTGGTGTGCTGATGGTACGCTAGGCCACACGCAGGCGGATCACTGTCAAATTAGTAGTCACCACCAAAGCGTGACGCGGCGAGAACCCCACGATGTCTTCACGCGCGTACCTTAATTATGGATGTTTTGATACTCATTTGCCTGAATCTATGACACCAGCGACTCAGGAAGCTCTCTTTGGATCTCACAGAGGTAACGTTCCGAATGCAACCCAAGTGGACGGGCAGCTGAATCCCGCAACCAGCTTTTAGACGACAGGAGCAAAGGCAGTATGACTATTCCGCCAACAGACTGACACTTCTGATAGCGTCACGTCTAGCATTGCCGGACCAAAATTAGTATAATATGATCAGTTGATCGTCTCAAGTCCAGTGACGTCTGGTTGAGCAGTAGCACCTACGATTCTTACACTCATTTACTAGATTATTTAAGTGGCCGCTTGGAATTCTGTCAACATGAAGTTCTTCCGCTCCTTAGTCTCCATAGCTTCCATCATGTCGCCAGCAGTCCGTCTCTCCGAGGCCGCGCCGGTCAGCCATAGTCTCACCACCCGAGGCCTCGATGGCTACACCAACGCGGTTTATTTCACCAACTGGTAAGTCACATTAAACAAGCTTGGTGGACTCAACAACTCTAACGAGACATCAGGGCAATCTATGGTCGCAACTATCAGCCCCAAAACCTCCCTGCGTCCCAGATCACAAACGTGCTCTACGCATTCATGAATCTCCGACCGACTGGAGAAGTGTACGTGGTTCCGCTGCACACTGCGAACCAGCTCTTATTCTTTTTTGATAGTTACACCGCCGACACCTACTCCGACTTGGAGAAGCACTACCCCACAGACTGTAAGTCCACCATGACGGTGAGGCCGAAGCCCTAGGGGACTGACTGGCTGAAGCCTGGAACGATGTGGGCACCAACGCATACGGCTGCGTCAAGCAGCTCTATATCTTGAAGAAAGCCAACCGCCGCATGAAGGTCATGCTCAGCATTGGAGGTTGGACTTGGTCAACAAACTTCCCGGCAGCCGCCAGCACCGCTGAGGGCAGAGCTCTCTTCGCCTCGTCCTCGGTGACCCTCATGAAAGGTTTTTGGACCGACTCCTCTGAACAGTTTCAAACGCAAGACAACTAACACCAACTCTTAGACTGGGGCTTCGATGGAATCGATGTCGATTGGGAGTATCCGGCCAACGCCGATGAGGCGGCCAACCTAGTCCTTCTCCTTCAGGCAGTCCGCGCTGAGTTGGACGCGTACGCTGCGCAGTATACCCCTGGTCATCACTACCTCCTGACCATTGCTTCGCCAGCGGGACCGAGCCATTACAACGTGCTGAACCTCAAGGCTGTCTCGGACGTTATCGACGCGTTCAACCTGATGGCCTACGACTACGCCGGGTCTTGGGATGCCAACAGTGGACACCAGGCCAACCTTTATGCGAACCTCAGCAACCCGTCTTCTACCCCGTTCTCTACCGATGCCGCAGTTACGGACTACATCAACGCCGGTGTTCCGGCCTCGAAGATTGTCCTGGGCATGCCTGTCTACGGTCGTTCGTTTGAACAGACTGCTGGCATCGGTCAGCCATTCTCCGGCGTTGGTAGCGGGTCGTGGGAGAATGGTGTCTGGGACTACAAGGCCTTGCCGCGTAGTGGTGCGACAGAGTTGTACGATTCATCTGCGGTTGCATCTTACAGCTACGATTCCGGTAGTCGTGAGCTCATCTCGTACGATACCCCAGCTGTGGTGAAAACCAAGGTGTCGTACCTACAGGGCAAAGGACTCGGAGGATCCATGTTTTGGGAGGCTAGTGGAGATCGAACCGACGATGGAAGCTTGCTCAAGACTAGCTTCGACGCCCTTGGAGGCACCACCGGCCAGGACAAGAGCGAGAACCAGCTCAGCTATCCCAACAGCAAGTACGACAATATCCGGGCTGGAGTGCCTGGGAACTGAGTCAAATCACTCCAAGACCAAAGGCAGGCATTGGCACAACTTTTTCTTTGGCGCGATTCTCATTTACAGTGGCTTGCCACTGCTCAGACACTTTCATGCATGTATCATTCCATGAGCACAGTCACTATCATCCGTCTTCGCAGACGTACACGTACACACATACCAGTCCTGACCAGAATAGAAGTGTTTTCTATATACGTATTCATTCTTTACAATTCATACTTCTAGACTGCACGGTGTACTCAGTGTGGCTCAAGGAGGTCCCCAAGCAGGTGAAACTCGATCATTTGTTTTCTTCGACAACCTTCTGGCCGTAGACAACATGGCTGAAACGATATGTCAGCTCATGTCGATTGCTCATTCCTGCAAAAGTCACAAGGGCTAGACTTACTGATTGAGATACGCGTGAAAAGTGCCCGACTTCAATTCCTTGCGTACTTGGGCCAGGAGGACAGTCACTTCTTCCCTCGTCCATCCAAGAACGCTAATGAAAAGCTTGAGAGTGAAAGCGTCAAGACCGTCGAGGGTTTGGGCGAGGTTGCACCAGCCGAGGTCCTTGTTATGCTCATCTTTTGCCCACGGTCCAATAGGGATCTTGAAATGATGGTGAACCACGTTTTTGAGCGGGGTCTGGCTGACCCAGCCTGCGAGCTTGGGGCCGGGGGAATCCTCTCTTCCTAGCTTTGCACAGGCTTCGATAAACAGCCGGTCCCATTTCATGACCGCGTGGTCCTCCGTCAGGGTCTCGTCGTCACAGTCGTAGAGAAGACTCATGTCGGAGAACTCGGCCCAGCCGTTGGGAGCGAGAGCGCTGGCAAGGTTCGTGGCATCAGCAACAGAGGCAGAGAGACATTGGCCATCGTGATGTCGGGATCACAACTCACTCGTAAACCCTTCCGACGAATGTAGGCCAGTCACGTAAAGATGCGGCCATGTAGCGCGTATGGATGAAGTCGTACGATCGGTTGTCCATCCAAGAACTCTCAACGTCATCTATCTCGAACTTGACGTTCGGGGGAACCCTAAAGGCTGTTTAGCTAGAGTATCTCGGATACGCACAACCCAACTGTTGGATTCGTGAGCAATACCATCCGGGTTGAATTGCGCTGAGATCATTTCCGTAAACCTGTTTTGCTAGTCAATTTCCGGGCAAGTTGAAAGCTCTAAGCAAGCAACTTTCACTTACTTCTGTCTCAGGAAAGAGCTCGCCGAACTCGATTGCCCCTGTAAGAATGCTTTGTATCAGCCAGAATGCCTACGAACATTTGATCGAAAGAAACTCCAGATAACGATGACACTTATTTGGATGCGTACGTACAGATACCCGTTCCGGTGCCCACGTCGAGAACGCGACGGGTCTTGTCTGGGTCGATTGGGGATAGAAAAAGCCTATTGCCGAGCGTCTTGACGATCATTGCATGCACGAGATCCAATCGATCCATCTCTCCCTAATACGTGCGGTGCATTTTGTCAGTTCAATTGGGGCAGGAATGGCCACGCGGCATCAAACTCATCATCAGTTGGGCATTACCTCGTCGTTGGGGAAATTGTATGCTGTAAGAGACATCAGATCAAGAACATCGGGCAGGGCCACCATGAAGATGAAGAATTGCCATTCAGAAAGAACTCACAGCCTGCTCGATAGGCATGGTAGCGCCGACCAAATTCCTCCGGATAGTCAACCACACTCGAGGTTAGAGACTCGGTGTACGTCGAACTAAGTTTTAGTTCAGCCATGTCCGGGAAATTCATGTGGGCGGAATGGGCTGTCGTACAGTCGATCATCAATGTTTGAGGCATCATCGGCCAACTATTCCCGAATCATTGTCAGAATCCCCGCATCCTTTCCGAGACAGATATCTGATGCAAGGGGTACTAACGCTGGAAGCGTCATCCACCTCTAAAGCCGCAGGTGCTCGTGGAACAGATTCCATGATCGACAGATTCAGGGGTATGGAGAGCTTTTTTGACACTTCTGCCTCCGGCTTTGAATCTTTTGGTGGAGGACAAGCGTTGTCTGCTTGTCTGCTAATGATGGGGAGTCACAAAACAAACTGCGAAAAGGCTGGCGCATCTCGGAAAGATTGGGCTTCTCTTTTATGGATGAAGATCCTTGAACAATCATCCCCGCACGTTTGGCGGTTGGAGGGGCTCAGGTGCAGTGGTCAAGGGTGTGCTGTGCCCGTTGTTCCCAAGGGCTTGGCTTCGCTGAGGGTCGCAAACCCGCCATTTCTACCGCCGATGGAAAATTATATTTCTTTTCCCCAGATCTTGTGGTCAGACAGATTCAGACAGATAAACGCTGCACTGCAGTACACTGTCGAAAGGGCACATTCAGCATATTCGACAACCCAGCTCGCCTGGAATCACGAGTTTCCCCGACTGCGTCGGACAGCTACCGGTGGCCAGAACTGAATATCGATGTGCGTGCTTGGAGACGCAATGAGACGGAGGACAACATCCCGGGATGATACAGGTTATAATGGGGCTCATGTGATAACTTTGGCAGGAAGATGTCGAGGATTCTTGGACAGCCCAATGAGGACCGAACATGCTCGCAATCCTTGACCGGGCTGTCGCCTCCAGCGAGTAGGAACGTGTCCGGTATCTCAGCGTGCACCAACAAGCGCATCAACGGGACAGGGGCAAGGCTTGGCCCGAAACATCCTATGAGAACCAGTGTGCTCGGTAGAGACCGTGTTACTGGAAAAGTGAAAGGGAAATTGAGCGCTTCTCTCACGCGCCTCCCCTCCCACACTGCACGGAGCCATCAATCATAGCACCACCGCTGAGAAGGACGGAATGATTCCATTCAATACCTTGTTGTCAACATGGATAGGTGCTGCGCGTGTATTCTGGTGGGAGTAAAACTTACGAGCAGTGGGCTTTTGCACGAGTAAACCATGAAATAATCGTCCACTCGTTTGCTTCGATAGAATTGTGTGCAATATACAAAGACTGATTGTCACTCGTCTTGATGATGTTATATAATCTTCCCCTCCTTCCGCGCTAAAACAATTGTTGCCCTTAATGATCTAGACCTCGCAAACCACGCAAACAATTTGCCGGCGATTTTGTACTTCGCGAGTGAGATCCCATAGGGTTTCAGCACATTCTCTTGTTGATTGATGTGACTGACAAGCCCGGAGAAAACATGCTCAGTAACATCGCGGAATTGTACATGTCCTTTATGATATCCTGCATCTTGGAGCTGCCTGGCGTAGTTCTTCCTCGTCAGAAACGTGTTCGGCGGGCATCTCATTGCCACGCTAATGACTTTGACTGTGAGTCTCGATGCAAACGATGCACTTTCGTCGAGAAGCAGGTCAAATGCCATGAAATTGGCATCGAGATCCGCGGCTGCGTACTTCAGGATTGGCTTGCGCGATGGAAAGAAATGATACAAGCTGTCCAGGCCGAGAACCCATCGCTCATGGCCCCCATCTGAATCCTTTTTCAAAGACTTGATAGCAGACTGAATCTCTGACGTCCAGCCTTCAGGTTTTGCAGCGTCGGCCTGGAACACGTTGATAGAATCCACGTCTCGAGCTTCGCCGGAGATTTCGAGCTCTTGCCGTATCCTGGATGAAGCAAGTTGAAATTGCGTTTGATTCAGTGTGAGGCCCACGTAGCTATACTCATTCCAATCGCTCTTTCGAATGAGGCGCGCAAGTTCCAAGGATTGGTCGCCACAGCCGATACCGAGGTCGAGAATTGCCAGCTTCGAAGAGGTGGCGGTGGCATCGTTATCGAGGATACCAGATGCTTTCACGACTTCGTGAAGAAGCGCTCGACAGGCGTGCTCAAAGTCAACGATGGGCTGCCCGCTGGAGCTAGTCCTGAGTACGAAGTCAATGACATGAATTGAAATGGACGTGGAATGAAATGAGATTGAACGTGTAATCACAGCAATCAGAACAGGAACTTCGTGCGCTGAGTGTACTAAGTAGGGGATCATTGCATACCAATATCCCATATTCATCCACATAGTCGTGAACGGGACCTTCACATTGAGCTTCCAGTGATCGGCATCGTAGATGTCATTTTGGCGTAGAAATGAGACAGCCACGCCGAAGACAGTGAGAACGGCAATTAAAAAGCCACCGGTAATCCCTAAAACAACACCTGACCAAAAGCCTAAGTGAATGTCATAGGAAAGCGGCATTGTCAGGCAAAAACAGCTGCCGGATGCGGGTGTTGTTATGAGAAGCCCAGGCCTCGGTTTAGTAGGAACAAATACACAGCTAGCTCAATCAGTGAGTCGAGAGACCAAGATTAAGTCACGTGCCCTTGTTTCACGTGACCAGAGGTGAGAGAAGCTGACAAATGAAGTCTCACCTTCGGAACTCCGATGTCATTCTCCTCAGACCAAAGTCCTTCTCTGACCTCGTTTCTGGGCGATAGCGGAAAGAAAACAGACTTTCGTGTCTTTATTCTTTCATTGCTGTCTCATTTCCTCACATTACTTGAGATCATTTACTCTTCGTTGTGCCGGTTCTCCATGGCACCGTAACGCCGAAGTCATCAGCTATTCTCATTGCTGACACAAGACATCCTTCAAGAAGAACCATTCCATCCCAACACCAAGCTCCTGTCAACCAAACGTTATCCTCTCCGCTCACCCATGCCATTCCGTCGTCATCTTCCGCCTTCTTTTCCGTCTGTCGATAGCTGTTCACAATCCGTTGAATCACAGCTCTGCTCTTGGTCGTTCTCAAGGTTCGCGTGAACCTGGCCGTACGCAGCACTCTCTTGGCCTCGATGGTGGGATCTAGCGGACAAGTTCTGACCACTGTTCCCCCAGGCATCGTATGCAGAGCTTCTGATCGCGCCTCCTTGCCGAAGTCGGTCCTGAGGCAGATCACTTGGGACGGCATCTTGGCTCCTTGGTGATGCGCGCAAGCCTTCGGGTGGCTGCTCCCGTCCTCGATAACGGAGAATACGTCGCTCGTGGCCGAATGTGCCGGTCGGAGAATCGAGCTCTCAACGCGTACCGTTGGGATCTGGGCGACCGTACTTCGTAACGGAGGGAAAATCTTTCCAGCGACGTCCGGCGATACGGCGAGAACCGCCCGGTCAAACACTTCCGCCCTGGTCGATTCTGGCCCATCTTGCGTCGATTGCCAGCTGATCACCACCTTCCCGTTCTCCTTGGGCGTCACTTCAGTGACCCGCGCTCCCAAACGAACATCCTTCACCTCCCTCGCCAACCTGGATTCCACCTGGTGAACTCCTCCGCAGACAGTGTAGTGCTGCTGGCCATGTGTCGCTTTCTTGTAATTGACCACGTCGCTCGCAGGAAAAGCCAGCAGCTCGGCATGCGAACATGTTGACACGCTGCTAATGAGTGGCAGCAGGTAATGTGTTACATATCGACGCGGCAGCCAGATTCGTTCAAGATACTGGGCGAGCGTTTCTCCTCCTTCGGGCCCCTCGGTCATGGGTTGCACCAAGAAACACGCGACAGTGAACCAGAATTGGCACACAATCAGGTACAAGATCTCGACAAGATGCGAAATCACCCCGCGACTCCCCGGCCAGGGCGGAATCTGGTGCAAATTGGAAGCATGGACGAAGTATTCATCCAGCACTCCACCTGCGTCCTCAAAGCTTCCACTGCCAGCCACTCCAGCTGTCGCATCAAGCCTGCGCGGCGGTGATGCTTTCGCAAATGAGAACAGAAAGCGGATGGGATGATATGGGATCCCTAGGTGGTCGTATAATCCCATTACGTTGGCGTAGTATCCTCCAGCAAGTGCACGCATGGGCAAGTCGATGCGTTCGACGGTGCCAGACCTTTCATCTCGTATCGCGACTGACGCAGAGTCAAACGAGAGGCTCTCAGCCTGCGATCATTAGCACAGTTTTCAGCGCAGCAAACCCAATTCGGTGATAGTTTACCTGTTCGAAAAGCGTCACGGCATACCGCTGGTCCTCGTCATTCTGCAGGAGATAGGCGGTGGCGAGGCCGGCTAAGCCAGTGCCGACAACCGCTACTCGTTGAGGAGCCTCACGGCTCATGTTTTGTTCAGTGAAGGTCGGATCCTCGCGATCTCGAGCGCTTGCTACTTTCTGTGGGTTCTCTTGGTCCTCCTGTTGTGGAGTCGTCTCCAAATCTCACTTTCGCTATGCATAAATAGAGGGGGGACAAACTTTCCAGCCTCACAGAAACAAACTGTTTAACTGGTCTTCCAGAGCTTCAGCAATCAAATTTTACGATGACTTTGGGGTTGCGAAAGATCAGATCGCCACGTTTCTTGCCACTCCCACCGCCAAGCTCAACATCCGGGAGCGCCGTTTCATTTATACACATCAACCGTCGGACTCTCATCAACGGCAGAGTCAAGGCTAAGGCTGCTTAATATGCGCTTCGCCAGTGGGTGTCCTCCCTGGACAGGGAAGACGTGTGCCGAGGTCGAGACCCTCTGGATCGGTTCAACCTCCATTGTGTCCACACATCCTCACCCCTATTCACGTGGTAAGGTGCCTGACCTGGACCAACGGAGCCTGCTCGCGATCGGGGAGCCCACGGCGCCAAACATGTGCCGAGACGCACGAGTCGCGTCAGCGCAGTCTTGTTGGTCTTCAAGTCTTGGACAAGAAAAGCATTGCTGTCAACATATTATCGAAGGCTCTCAGTGGACTTTTTCAGTGGACTCCTCAGTGGTTTTGACTCGATTGATTCATCCTTGCAGACCTTGACTACATGTTCTGCCATCCGATTTTCGTCTCAATCCGCCTATCCGTACAGTGATCGGACAGAAAGTTGCGCCGACTCGACTGATGTGTTTTCTTGGCTTCCAAAAAATTTCGTCCGCAGCCCCCCCCCCCACTCACCGCACTCTAAGCGCCCAGCTCATCCCAACCTCTAAGACCCCCAGCACGCCCGGTCAATGTTTCCGTTGGCGACCATGTTCCCCTCGTTGACATCATATGAAGGGTCAGTCCTGTGAAGTATCCCCCCTTGTTGGATCGACGAACGACAGTTATCGATGGCGGTTTCAAACACTCGTCCGCTGGCCATATTCACGGGCTACATGATCTTGGCCGCGGCCCTCACAACAAAGTCGGTTGCCATTATCCGCAGCCAGCGCAAGCGCAGCACTTCATCGCCGCAGAAAGATGCGCCCCCGAGTTCCTCGCGTCGCGGCGCCATCGTCGTCTTCAGCATCCTCGCCGTGCTGAGTCTCGCCACGACCTGGTATCACATGTTTCGTTTCTTCCAATGGTCGTATGCTCAGTGGGCGATGGCGCACGTCTTTGGAGGCGTAGGAGTCACGGTGGAAAACGCGAAAGGGCCGAGGCTGGGGGAGTGGTTGAGGGATACGTCTCTCTTCAAGCAAGCGTGGGCATCGACCCTCGAGACGGGTCCTAGAGCCTGGTGGTCGCTGCAGATTTTCGGCTTTTGTGCCAATTGGAGCGTACTACTTGCTGTCCAAGGTAAGCTCTCGCTCGGCTCAGACATGGATGCACGCACGAGGGTGACGACGGCGCATGTGTGGGATGGTGTTGGGCCAATGTGCTAACGTGAGAGATTTCGTACCCAGCCCGGAAGAAGAACATCCCACACGCGTGGGTATTCGTCCTACTGGGACAGGTGGTGGCCATCTCATTTGCAGCCAACATGTCTTTTCTTGCCATTCTTTGCAGTGCCGCCCCTAGCCAGGCTGTCTCTGAAGAGAGCAAAGGGCGAAAGGATCGCAGAAAAGTGTCCGCGTATTCGTCACACACGACCGTGCTTTTCTTCACCCTCCTCTGGGCCACTTCAATCCCCTCTACCATAGGAAAGCCGGGTTTTCTGAATTTCCTGCTCGGGCCTCACTTGCTGGCGTTCGCCCCGCTCCTTCTAAACAAGATGCTGCCCTCGCACATGCTGGGTGACCCGGCCGGGATCTGGAAAGCGACATCGATGGCTTGGGTGTTGGCAGTTGCCATGAAAGGGCTCGCCGACGAAGGCAAAGGGCTTGAAGTCGTTTTGAGTACTTTATACGAGCATCCAGCCGTCAGCAGCGTTGGCTGGGACGTTATCTGCTGTTGGATTAGCTTCGGATGCTGGTCATTCATCGGCCATGACTGAGACCTGTGTTATCGGCATTGAATATCACTCAAATAAAAGAGCCACTGTTGAAAGCATTTTGTTTGCCGCCGTTCGAGTCGTAGGAATGCTAGATGAAGACAACGTCGTCTTTGTCTCGACCCCGTTCCTAGGGTTAGCAATTACCCGGCCCGCGGGTACCTATGGGTACCTGTGAAATGGGTAGGTAGTTATAGGTAGTACCTATAGGTAGCGGGCAATACCTATAGATACTTATAGGTTAAGTGGGTTTAGGTAATTAAGCCTATAGGTATAGTGTAAATACTATACCTATAGGTTTAGGTAGCTTATAGGTAATTATATCTATAAGTAATTTATATTTTTATTAGAGGTTATAGATATCTTTTATAGTAATTAGGCTAATTTATAGATATATTATAAATAGCTAAAATTCTATTACTATCTTATTATATTTTAATACCCCTTTTTACTCTTATATCTTAAACTATCTATTATTATAGAGCTTACTAGCTCTTAGAATAGCCTTAACTAAGTTAAGGTTTTTAAGTATAATAGTAATATATTTAATATAGATAGTAGTAAGATTAATTACTAAACTAATTAGTTTAATAAATAAATAAATTAGAGAGGGGGATAATTACTCTTAAAAATACTAAAAAGAAAACTCTCTAAAAACTCTTAGAGAGCTCTAATAGCTAACTTTATATAGTAAATATTACTATTATAGCTAATATTATTATAGATTTTCTAGTAAACCTACTAGAAGGGAAGTTTAGAAATAATAAGATTAGTTAATTTCTAGTAGGTTCTAATCTTATAAAGGGTTTTAGCTAAAGTAAGTTAGTTTATAGCTATTTTTTATAGTAATCTTAGCTTATTACTAAGATACTAATAGTACTTCTTTTTCTAGGCTTAGTCTAGAATAAGAAACTAGCTAGAAAGAAACTTTTTAGCTAACTTCTTAGTAACCTTAGTAGTAGTTTTCTTAGTAGCAGTCTTCTTAGCAGGAGTTTTCTTATTTATAGTAGGCTTTTTACTAGTAGTAATAGCTTTATATTATATTTTTATATATATAAAATCTATAGCTTAAGTAGAAATTAGTATAGATAATTACTATAATAATTAAAAGGATAAATTACCTATTTATAGTTATAGTAGTTATAGGATATAAGAGAAAAGTTAGTATAGTTAGAGAAAAGTAGGATTTATATTTAGTAATAATTTTTATTAACTAAGTGGAAAAGAGCAAATATCTTTCTTTATTTAATAGAGGCTAATAGTATAAAGTATTAAGTTTCTAAAATCTACTATAAATTATATAAGTATTTTAAAAATATAAAAGTAAGCTTATTAAATAGAGAATCTTCTAAATATATTACTAATAAAATTATAGGTATTTTTATTTTTATATATTTAGGATAAAAGGAGGGAAAATATAGTAAAGAGTAAGCTAGTATATAGACTAACTATTATATATTTTAATCTTTTTTAATATTTTAAAGCTAAAAAAAACTTCTCTCTAAATAATAACTTACTAAGTATAATAACTATAATAAAAATATAATTATAACTATTATAAGTAAGATAATATTATAATTTTACTTATAAATTTAAGTAGCTAACTTTTATAAATTAGTAAGTTATATTAAAATATTCTTAGAATATAATTATAGTATATTCTGCTTATTTTTATAGTAATCCTTTATACTAATTTACTATAGGCTAGCTACTTAGATCTAGTACTAGAGTAAAGTATAAAGCAAAGTTAGATTATTCTAAAAATATAAACACTAAAAAGTCTTACTAGTAAATTAATAATATAAATAAGGCCTAAAAGGAAGTTAATTATACTAAAAAGGCTCTTAGATAGTAAAAGGCTTATAAGCTTAAAGCTCTTAAAGCTTTAAGTAAGTAAACTAATAGTTTTATAACTAAATATACTAAGCTAGAGGCTTAAGAGATCTAATAGATTAAAGCTTAATAGTAAGTATCTTTATCTCTTAATTAAGTATATACTAATATCTCTATAATATATTAAAGAGAACTTACTTAAACTAGCTTCTTACTAGAATAGCTAGCCTAGCCTCTTTTAGCTACTATAATATTATAGCTAAAAATAGAGATAAGGCTTAGAAAGATATCTCTATAAAGGAGATTAATAAGGATATCTAGATAAATCTAGATAATATTAAGGGTTTACTTAATTTTAATATAGGTATTAATAAGAAAATACCTACTATTAATATTACTAAGTAATCTGCTATAATTATTAATAAGCTTATTAAAGTATATAAATTACTATAATTAATTACTATAATTACTAATAAATATAGAAAAACTATATCTAAAACTATTACTTCTTTTATAATAACTAGAAAGTTATACTAGAGAGACTTTATATTAAAGTTAAGTGCCTTATAAATAACCCTGCCTTTATAGTAGCTATTATATATAAGTATAGCCTAATTTAACTAGGCTATAACTACCTAGTAGCTAGTAATATCTTTACTAAAGAAGAGGTATTTTTTTAGTTTTCTCTTACTAAATACTAGCAGTTAAAGTGCCTCTTCTAAAAGAAGTAGAAATATCTAGTTTTTAACTCTTCTATTAAGAAGATTAAGATATAAGTAATATACTATTATAGTAATCTTTTATATTTATACTAATTTAAATAGAAACTTTACCTTAGTATACTATTCTACCTTTAAAATATATAGTATACTATATATTATAGCTAAGTGCTATTATAGTTTCTCCTTTAAGCTATTAATTAAGGCTATATTTACTAAAATTACTAGCTAGGTAGTTTAGAAAAGTATTTAAAAGCTTATAGGTCTATTTTAGCTTTAAAATAACTTTACTACTCTTACTTAGATAGTTAACTTTCTATCTATAATAGATAGTTTATTCTTAGCTATTTTATAGCTAATTCTCTTCTTTTTTAAGTTTAAGCTTAGATAGAATAGTACTTTCTATAACTAGCTATAAGTTAGTAAGATTACTTAGAAGCTTACTTATTAACTTAACTTTTTACTCTAAATAGTATAGCTATTTAGATTTAGTAATAGTATTAAAAATAAAAAGTAAGTAATTATTATAGTAATTATTTAAAGTAATCTAAGTAAACTAAACTAATCTAATACTCTATACTACTATCTTCTTTATTAATTTCTTTACTAAGTTTATATTTTTCTTTTATAAGGTTATATACTTAGTATAAATTATATAGAGATTTATATCTATTAATATTAATATAATTCTATAGCAAAAAGGTAAGATATCTCTTACTTTTAAATATATTAATAAGGAATTACTTACTAATCTTATAGAGAGCCTTAATAGTTTATAATTAGAATTAAATCTAATAGCAGTTTTTAAGAGGGAAACTATAAGTTATTTCTTAAACTAATCTAGTAAATATACTTTATAGAATTAAAAGATTAGTTATCTTTTAGTATTTTTAAATCTTATAAAGTATAGTTATTATATTTCTTAGTAAAAGCTTAAGATAATAATTATATTACTTACTACTAGATCTCTATCTATAAACTTTCTAGTATTTTATAATCTAAACTAGCTTTTTCTAAGCTATTTTTAGTAACTATTTTTAAACTACTTATAGTAGTTAACTAGTATCTATCCTTTTAGTAAACTTTATTATAAGATTTTATAGCAGAAGATATAGTAATTTAATCTTAAAACTACTAATATTTAGGCTAGTTTAGGTAATAGTTATTATATAACTTATATTTCTTTATAGAGTTTTTAGAATCTCTTTAACTAGCTACTTTTAAAGCTTATTTAGATTATATCCTACCTTTAATAGGGAGTTCTAAATTAGTAGTAAAAAGCTTTCTATTCTTTCTAGAAAGCTTCTATTAGATATAGAGCTAGTTAATAAGTAAAGTATTAGGATAGGATAAGTGGGACTTAGCGGTGTAATTACTAAGAGATCCCTCTTAGCATATAGGTCTATTATAGAAGGACTATAGGAAAGGGGGGAGGACTTATCTTTAGTATTATTAATACCTTAATACTTAATTTTTAAGTTTTTTAGGATTTTCTTAGTGAATTTATGCTTATTTTTAGTGATCTCTTTTAATTAGATCTGTGAATTACTTTATATATCTTTTAAGCCTATTTTTATTATTCTAGCCTGTTTATAGATAGAGTTATATTATTTGCTGTTCTTTCTAGCCCTTATAGTTCTAGCTCTTATTAATAGTGCCTAGAAGTGGATTCTTTTGCTCTTTTTAATAGCCTTTAAAGGCTTCTCAGAGAGTGGGGTGCCTTTATTATATCTATATATCCCTGCTATTTATATATATATATATAACTGATCTACTTTAAATATAATAATATGCCTGAAAAACCTATAAATAATAAAGAATAATAATATAATTAATAGCTAATATAGAAAGATAGAAGAAGATATTTATAGGCCTATTTTAGTTTATAAGGATAGTAATAGCTATATATTCTCTTAGAATTAAGATAGGAATAATAAAGACCCTAATATACTCCCTTCTATATATTATTAGTAGGTTCTAGTAAATATACTTCCTTTCCCCCTCTCTTATATATTTTTAATATTACTATTATTTAACTAGTAAGTTATAGCTAGAGTAGCTAAGATAGCTATATTTAAGACTAATATAGTGATTAGTAGTTTTGCTAAGCTAATAAGTATAGTAAGATTAACTAGATTAGTGAATAAATATTAATAAACCCCTTACTAGTATAGCTTTAAGTGCTAAGAGTAAAGAATATTAATATTTAAGATATTCTAATATAGTAAAGCTATAAAGTCTTTTAAGATAGGAGTGTTATTAGGGAGATCCTTTTATATTAAGTAATAAGACTTAAGGTGGATCTATAAAAACCTAGAGTAGTAAGATTAAGGTTAAGAGACCTTTCTATATTTATTTAGTTTATATTATTTTTCCTTTTTTATTATTTAAAGAAGTTATAATTACCTACTTTATCTTTCTATTTAGAAGATATTATAATAATAAATTTACTTTTCTGCTTAGAAAGCTTTATTACTTTAACTATATAATAATAAACCTAATATTTATAACTTTATAAGTATTATATCTTTTTCTTATTTAAATAACTTAGATATTAGATTCTCTTTTAATAAGGGAAAGTAGCTTAAGGAAAGGTTTATAGGAACTTTATTTAGTGAGATATAATTATAAGCTATAAGATAGCTAGCTTTTAAAGATAGTATAGATAGGTCTGTAAATCTCTCTCTGGAAATAGAGGTAATACCTTCTAGCTCTTATTATTTATCTAAGGGGATATATACTAATTAAGATATTATAGTTCTAGCTAACTTTCTAATAAGATATCCTATTATAGCTATAATAACTTCCTATTTAACTAGGATATCTAAGTTTATTAGAACTAATATCTTAGACTTTATTATAGACTATAAGAGTCTTTCTAAGTTTTACTATAAGACTAATAAGGATATAAAGAATAAGGTTTATATATATAGTTTTAGTAACTATTAAGATATAGTATAATCCTATATTAATAAGGCTAAGATCTAAAAGGAAGCTAAGGAGAAACTTCTTTACTAATTTAGATTTGCAGACCTAAAGTGTTAATAGAACTCTAATAAGAATCTTTAAAACCTAGTTATAGGCTCTTATATTAAGGATAATAACTTTTTATAAGTTATAGTATTAATTGCTACTATTTACTAGCTTTAATAGAGAGCTATTTTATATAGAGATCTGGAACTTATAGATACTAAACTTATTTATATTACTTACTGCTGTTTTTTAGAGAGAGTAATAAGAGCTATAGCTTAAAGTCTTAACTACTAACCTATTAAAGTTATTTTAAAGTAATAGGTTATAGTTAAAGATACTCTAATTAAATAGTCTACTACTTAGCAGAAACTTTAGTAACTATTAGGCTTTATTAAGCCTAAACTAATAACTATGCTTTAAGTTTCTATAAAGATAATTCTAATAAGATAGAGAGCTAAGGCTAAGAAACCTTCTATAGCACAAACTATAAGCTTAATTATTAACTCTCTTATAGAGAACTTTAAAACTCTTAATATTAACAGAGCTAACTATAAGATAGATATTCTAAGCCTTATTAAGAGAGTTACTAGCTAAAGAGATAACACTTTTAACTTAAATACTATAGAAGCTACTAAACCTTATAAATAATAATCTTAGAATAATATATAGACTTAATATTAGTAATAGCAGTACTACTATCTATAAGCTAGTTATAGTAACTACTAAAGTAGCTACTAATAATATTAAGAGTTTAGAAGAGATAGAGAAAGAGGAGGCTATAGAGACTTTTAGTAAGAGGAACTATAGTAATATATATCTTTTTAGGCTTTTAGATGCTACTAGTTTTGCAGAGCAGTAGCTTATATTATTATTAGCTGTGTTAAATACCTTAAAGCTAGCTAGAGGGGAGTCTACTACTATATAGCACCTTTCTACTTTATTAGCACCCTTAATTCTAATATCTGAGTTAAAGCAGGTATTATTAATAAAGGCTATATAGCTAGGAGAATAAATAGCTAGATGATTTTAAGATATATTTTTATTAATAAAGATAGCTTTATAAATTATATAGTAGCTACTAATAGAATAGTAGAGAAGTAGTAGCTAAAACTAATAAAAGAGATTATATAAGTTATTAGTTATAATAGACTATACTCTAAGTAATCTATTAACTTTATAGATTAAGAAAAGGATATAATACAGTTATATAACTTTATTAATATAATATTCTTTAGCTTTAAGTCTAGAAACTAGTATATTAATCTAGTTAAAGATATTACTACTATAAAATAGGTAAAAGTAAGAAGCTATTACTTAACACCTTATAATACTTATATTTAATAGGCCTCCTAAATAGCAAACCTACTTATAGTCTAAGATTCTCTAATTTAAATTACCTAGTAAGTTACTAAACTTTCTAATAATAAAGAAGATACTAATAATATTATATTATAGGATATTCTAGAAGAGCTAGTTAAATAATAGAAATAAGAAGAGCAAGATAACCCTTAGATTTAATATAGTAATTTATAAACTAGCTATATACTTATACTAGAGCTATATAGTAAGAGAGTAAATAGGAAGGTAGCTATTCCTAAAGCCTTCCTTTATTAGAACTAGCTAGACTAGGATAGAATAGTTTATAATATTACTAAAGTAATAATTAATAAGTATAAGAATAGATATAATTTAAAGGTATAGAAGGTTTTTATTCTTGCTAATATTATACTTCTAGATTAATTTAATAAGATAGGAGCTAGTAATAAGGAGCTATAAGAGTAGATAGACTAATAGAATAATAATAAAAACTATTCTAAAGGCTAAGTAACTTTAGCTACTATTTCTATAATCTTATCTAAGAATTTACAGACTAAGTAAGTATAGTTTAACTACTATATAATTAATCCTATCTTTAAAACAGACACTATAACTAAGAAATAGAATTCTATACTTCTTCTACTACTAAGGTATATTACTATTTTAGACTTTATTATAACCTATTAGTAGATTATAATTACCCTTTATAGCTTTATAAATATACTAATTAAGGGAATTATTAATAGTAGCTTAGTAATTAATTTTATTAGTAAAGAATATATTAGATATCTAGGCTTATAGAGTAATATAGTTAGAACTAATATAGAAATCTATAGAATTACTAATAAGGAGCAGAGAACCTAATTTATAGATATAATTATAGATAATATCTATATTAGAGGTAATATAATTTAAGATATTAGCTTCTTTATCTTCCTAGAAAATATCTATAATAAGGACTTAGTATTAGAAGCCCCTTTTATCTTAAAGACTAGAATAATCTTAGATTATATATAGAACTAGATTATTAGAGTTCTTTAGTCTGGGAATATTAAGATTAATATTCTATTATTATTCTATATAGGAGACTTAACTGCTTGCTTCCTAGAAATTATTGCTAAGATAGACTGCTTTATCTCTTTATAATATTAATATACTCTTATATCTCTTATAGAGGAGGGGAAATAGAGGCTACTACTAATAGACCTAATATAGTAGTAGGCTTAGAGTTTATAAGAGATAATTAGTAAGTTAATAAAGTTAAAGATAAGAAAGAGTTAGATATAATACTAAATAGTATAAAGGTATATTAGAATATTAAAATAATTTAATAAGTATTTAAGAGCTTATATAACTTACTAGAGGAAGTTAAATAATAAATAGAGCTAGATAAGGAAGTTATTGCTGTTTTTAAAGAATTTAGATTGATTTTTAATAAAATCCTAGAAACTATAATCTAAGAAGAAGTTACCTCTAAGCTTAATAATATCTATAAAGTGATTATAAGTACTAGATATACTAAAGGATATAATAGCTATAGTGTTAACTATTAGTATTATATTTATAGATCTAAGAAGAAAGTAGTAAAAAAGAGAGTATCTAGGAGGAAGTATAAAATAGTATATTAGAAAGGAATTAAAGTTATTATAGCTATAGATACTATTTTTTCTTATTATTACTATATATCTATATAGATAATATCTATATTACTAATAGAAGATATTAATATACTATATAAGATAAAAGATAAGAAGATTTAACTTATTAATAATACTATATTAGATAGTTTAACTCTAGATAGTAATCTAGAGTAGAAGCTAAAAGTATAGGTAAAAGTAGAAAAAAATATAAAAATAGATCTTAATATCCTATTTACTAGCCTAATTATACTAAAGTTTTTAAGTATTAAACTAGAAATAAGATTTATAAAAACCTAGCTAGAGACTATTCTAAAAACTATTAATTACCTATAACCTAAAGAAAAGAAGCTTCTTATAACTATTCTAATAGTAAGGGAGGAAGCTTTAGCCTAGAAATTTACCTATTATAGCTTTATTTACCCTTTTATTGCTCTCTTATAGATAATATAGATAATCCTATATAAAGTATAGTAAGTAAAAGAAATTCTAATATTAAGAGGGTTAGAGTAGGATATTATTATAATTTTAAAGAATAGACTAGAGAAGGGAATTCTAGAGCAGAGTTATATAGCATATTATAATCTATTCTTTCTTATATATAAGAAAGATAGTAAGATAAGACTTATTAACTCTATAATAAAGATAAATATAGTTATAATTTAAGATATAGTGCTACCCCTCTTTATAGATAACTTTTTAGAGGATTTTACTATATACTAGTTATTATCCCTTTTAGACTTCTTTTTAGAATATAACTAAGTCCCCTTAGACTCTATAAATAGAAACTTAACTATATTTGCCTTACCTATTAGACTACTATATATATATACCTTACTTTAAGGAGTAATAAATTTAGTTATATAATTTATAAGGGTTATAATTAGAATTCTATATAACCTTATATCTAGTTATTATAAAGCCTTTTTTAATAATATTACTATTAAAGAACTAACTTTATACTATAATAAAGAGGAGATTAAATCTTATCTAGAGATTTATAGATTTGTTTTAGAATATTTATAGAATATTAATAAGGTTCTAGTTAATTTAGAGCTAGTAGAGTATATAGTAGTAGTAGTTAAGTCTTAATAGGTTTAGAAAATAGTAATAATTATTAGCTATATTTATAGCACTAATAGATATTATCTAGAAAAAGCAAAGATAGTTAAAATCTATAAATAGGTTACTTATACTAACTTAATAGAGTTAAGAGCTTTTTTGGAAATTATAACGTTTTACAGATCCTAGATAAAGAACTATTTAACTATTATAAAGCTGCTTACTAATTTACTTAAGAAAGATACCTCTTTTTATTAAAAAGAGAAGTATAAGATAGTAATAAATATCTTAAAGTTAATACTTACTAAAGCTCTAATCCTTATTATCTTAGATTATAGTTCTAGAGGAGGAGATATATATCTTATAGTTAATACTAGTAATATAGAATAGAGTGGAGTTCTAGGCTAATTTATTAATAACTAATATATAGTCTCTTACTTTAAGAGTAGCACTTAGTTAGGACTAGAACTATCCTATAATACTAGAAAAAAGGAACTATATAGTATCCTAAAAGCCTTAAAAAGGGTATGCAATTACCTCTATAAAAGATATTTTATTCTAGAGATAGATATCTAAACTTTAGTTATATAACTAAATAGAGTAGTAACAGACCTCCTAGAAGCTCTTATTATTTAATAGATTATATAGATTTAAATATTTAACTTTAAGGTATAATATATTTATAGTATATAGAATATAGTAGTAGATAGCCTCTTATAAAAACCCTAAAACCCTTTAAATATAATTAATAAAGAAGTAAAAGGAGAAATTAATTCTTAGATTAATTTATAGATCTTTTTTATTAATATAGAGGCTAGTTTCTTCTTTAATTAAGTATAATAATATAGTAATATATAATAAATAGAAGAGGTTTTTATAGAAGATATATAGGAAATTATTAATAGTATAATAACTATTCCAGACACTCTTCTTAATAATTTACAGGCCTATTTAGTGTGTTCTTAATAGATTACCTACTATTTAATAATATAAAGGCGCTTTCTAGGGATTTAACCTATTAGGTACTATGATTTTAAAGTTAGAGCCCTAGACTACTATATTTAAAACTGCCTGCTTTTTACTAGACTAATAAATTAGAAGCTAATACTAAGATAAATTATAGATAACCCTAAATAGAGGAAAAAGCTAATTACTAAAGCCTATAAGGAAAGCAGTTATAGAGGTAAGTAAGCTATAGTAAGGAGATTATCTAACTATTATATATAGAATAATATATATTTAAAAGTTAAAGAGTTCTTAAAGAGTTATTCTAATTACTAAAAGAGGAGAGCTTAATATATAAATAATATAAAAACCTATAGTTTATTAAAGAGATTACCCTTTATAAGGATTTTATTAGATATATAGAGAGTAGATAAGTAATATCTTATAAAAGCTTAGAACCTACTTACTAGATAGCCTGAAGTATACTAGCTTAGATAAGTAACTATATCTAAGATTATAAAGTTTATTTAGGAGGAGGTTATCTATTAATATAGACTATATAGTAAAATTATTATTAATAGAGATCTGGAAAACAAAGGTATTATTATTAAGTTTAATAAAAGATATAATATAAGAAGAAAAGTAATATTAGTCTATAACCTAAGAGCTAATAAGGTAATTAAGACTAGTTATTAGCCTATTACTTATTCTTTATTAATATAGACTAGAGAAAGAAAGGATATTAACCCTTAACTATATTTACCTGCTACTCTATTTATAGACTAATTAAGCATTTATACTTTAACTAGCTTTAACTCTTTCTACTTTTTATATAGATTTAAACCTATTATACCTATTAAAACCCTAATACTAACCTAGAGGGTTCTTAATTAGAATTTAGTAACTATATAGAAAGAGGAGGTTTAGATATATCTATAAGCCTTTCTATAACTTAATAAGAATAGAAAGTAAGCTAAAAAGATAATTAAGAGTTAATATAAGAAGACTGTGGAATATAGTAATAATTAATATAAGTAAATAATAAGAAAAGAAAGGCTAGAAGTAGGTAATTTAGTTCTAGTATTTAATATTAAGAGATTAATTAATAAATTTTTAATTAAGAAGCTTAACTACTAATAGCAAGGCCTCTTTTATATTTTATTATATACCCCTAATATCCTATTATATTAACTAGTAATATTAGTAAGAGAAGAGATTATAGATAGAATATTTAGTAAAAATTAACTTTGGAAATTTATTTAAGTACTTAAAGGATATTAGGAACTAAGTAATATAGATATTTATAGATCTAATTTAAAGAGAAACCTAGTAAAAGTCTTTCTAATACTAGGAAATAAAGAGTATAATAACTATATACTAGAAAAAAAAGATAAAGAACTAATAGTACCTAGAGAGATAATTAGAAATAAAGAGGAGGATATATTATAATTTATAGTAAGATTAAGATAGTATCTAAAAGACTTAGAAATAGTAATTAAAGTATTAAAGGCTAAATAGTAACTAGTAGTGGAAATCTCTTAGATATTAAAGGAGAAAGAGAGGAAGTATATTAAGATAGAGGATCTAAAAGACTTATAATCTTTCTTTTATTCTTAAATATTTAGTTTAATAATTTACAGATCTATTTATACTTATTTATAGGGTTTTCTTTTTTTTATTTCTTATATTTTAAAAGTTTAAGATTCTAAAGATAATATTCTTAAACTTTAGAGATAAGAATAAGAGATACTTATTAAAATATATTACTTTACTAATAACTATCTTTTAATATAATAGTAATCTATTTACTAATAACTTTAATATCTATACTAAGTATAAAATATTAGAGATTTATAGCTTCTTAATAATAATACTAAAAAACCTCTCCTATAAATATAGCTATTACTAAACTAAATAAATAAGAGAACTAATAGTTTAAGAATAGATAGAAGAGAAGAAAAGAGAAGAGAGTATTAAAGTATAGTTACTAATCTATAAAAAGAATACTAGTATCTAGATAACTAAGAGTATAGTAATAAAGCTAATAATACTAAAAATAGCTATATAATATTATTATTAGTAAGAAAAAGAAGGATATTTATAAAAGAGATCTTATTAATTTTATACTTAGATAGGGTTTAAAGTTAGTTTTACAGACCTATTTAGATAATATTTCCTTTATATTCTTATTACTACTTAATAATATTTCTATTATTTCTTTCCTTTTCCTCTATTTTATAAAGATATATTTAGTTACTCTATCTTTCTTTTCTTAATCTATAATATAAAGCTCTAAGTAGTTAGTAATCTCTATAAGGTTAAAGTCTAGAAGTAGCTCTAATATAAAAGGGTGCTAAAAATAGATAAACCTAGCTTCTAGATAATACTCTTAAGCCTATTAAGAATAAAGAGTGTTTTAAAGAATTAAAAAGTTAAATTTAGATATAGCTAATATAGTAGTATTAGCTAGAATTTAGAACTATAAAATTATTATAATACTATTAAATTCTCTACTCTTTTTTGCTTTATTATTATGCTTAATTTTATATTTATAGTACTTATAAATACTTAGATTATTATAAGAGTAATTCTCTTAGATTTTATAGAAGAAGTAATTAGTATAAGGAGTACTTAGTATAGAAATATATTTAAAGTATAGTTTATAGATAAAAATACTAGTTATAGGGTTTTTTATAGTATAGATATACTTTTTATAATAGATATAGAATACTATATTATAACTATCTTAGAATTAGATAAATAAGCTATAAGTAGCTACTATATACTAAAAGACCTTTATTTACTATAAGCTAGAAAGAAAGATAGTAGAGATGTGAATAAAGACTTAATAGTAAAAGTTACTAGTTTTCTTAGTTACCTTAAATATTTAATTAAAGTTCTACTTACTAAGATAAACTTTCTAGAAGGCTAGTCTTATTATATTAGTAGTTTTATTAGAAAATATCTATAAGATAAAGGCTACTTTTAAATATTTATTACTAGAAATATTAAGATAGAGCTAAGTAAGGCTTATAATAGCCTAAAAAGATAATAGATATTAGTTAAGTAATAAGAAGTATAAGGAAAAGAGGATTATCTAAAGCTAGTTATTAGAGTACTAGATAAAAAGAGATATATTATTCTGCTTTATCTAAGATATAAAGATATTAAAACTAAGTATCTAGAGAGTAGTTTTTAGAGAAAGATAATAAGAATAAGGCTAATTAGTATTTTTAATATCTAATATAAAGAAGTTATAGTTAGCTATAGTAAGAAAAAGTGGTTTATAGATATAAAAAGAAGGATTTAGAGGAGTTAAGTTAAGATTAAGAAATAGAGAGGAAGCTAACTATTAGAAAAAGAGAAGTTAATATTAGAGAATAGAGGAGGGTATTTACCTAGTTTTATAACTAGATCTCTTACTTTAATAGCTACTAATAGCTACTATTTCTTTTATTCTTTTTCTATAAATAACTGCTCTAATTTACTATTAGATATATTATTAGATTTTTTATTTTAAGTTTATTTTACCTTTATTAGAGCTAAGAGAGCTAAGAAAGGAAGAAGTTAATTATTTCTTCTATAAGATATTAATAAATTACTAGCACTTTAAGGTAATTAGCAGATATAAGAGGGTATTATTAACTCTTCTAGTTTCTAAGATCTTCTCCTTTTTATCTATATTTATATATACTATCTAACCTATTCTCTTAGATAGGAGATATTTAATATTAACTACTATACTATAATATTTTTAGATTTTATAACTATCCTTATTTAATTTATCCTTTTAGTCTATAAATTACTTACTCTTTTCTCTTACTAACTTTCTTTCTAAAAATATTATAATAGAAAAGATTATTTTTAATAATAGTAATACTCTGGATAACTATGTTTAGGAGCTGAGATCCTTAAAGCTTTCTGTTTCTAATATTAGATAACTAATAGATCTTATATCTAATAAACTAAGTAAGAGCTAATTTTAGGTATAAGACTAGATTATTAGAGATATATTAGGCTTTAGATCTATAGAGAAATTAAGGTATTAGTTACTAATAATTAAATATAAGACTCTACCTCTATAATACTAAGATATAACTAGCTAGATATATCTCTCTAATTTACTAATAAAATATATACTTATTAAATACTAGAGTAAAACTCTAGATATAGTATAGGAGTTATTTCCTCCTTCTAAACTATAATATATTATTACTAGCCTATATAATACTATTAGGATATTAGAGACTAAGACTCTAATATGCTCTATAAATATTATAGTAATTATATATTATTTTATAAGACCTATTAAAGCTAAATAACCCCTTTAGTATTATATAATTAGAGGTATAGAAGATAACTTTAATAATAGAAGTCTGAGAGAGAGTATAACTATCTAGCTTAAAAAGAAAGCTTTAGATATGCTATTTATTTACCTATAAGTATTTAAATTAAATAGAGTAGTCTTTTTAGGACTGCTAATTAACTTATATAATAGATAAAATTAGTTTTATAATAATTAGTAGTTAGGAAAGAGAGTAGAGGAAAGACTATAGACTCTAATATATATTATAACTAGAGTCTTACTTAGAGTCCTAGCTATTATAACTAAAGTCTTATTAAGATAACTATATCTAATTAACCTTTGCTATACTAAACCTCTATTATAGGCTTTTAGCCTATACCTAGTTAACTAGTTTAGATCCTTTATATAATCTAGAAGCCTAGCACTACTAAAATAGCCTCTATAAGCAAGAAAAAGGACCTGGATTAACTAACTATTAGTGATTTTTATAAATAAAGAGCTAGTTAAAAGGTATTAGATCTCTTTAAAGCTAGATAGAACTATTTAAGACTAGATCTTTAAAGATAAAAAGAAAATATTAAAGTAGATAGTACTAGAAGTAATAAAAGACTAGAAGGATAAGTATATTCTGTGATTTATAGACTTAAAGCCCTCTTTGCTTAATAGAATAAGTCTTAACCTGCCTATATCTAAGAATATTTATTTATAAACCTAACCTGCTAGTATATCTAATACTAAGGCTTTAAGAAGTAATAAAGGATTATTAGAGTACCTAACTATTTAAAATATAGTAATAAGAGATAAGATTAAGAAGTATAAAAGGGTAAATAATTAGTGGTAACTAATTAATTTATTAAAGTATTATAATTATTCTAGGTTTATAAAACTATTAATATTACTATATCTTATACTCTTTTTAGTAGGATAAGTTATCTTTAAATTCTATAATAACTTAGTGGTTTTTAACTATATAAGGCCTGCAAACTCTATACTAAATAATAATTAACCTGTTTTAGTAGTCTCTTAGTATATATAAAATAACTAGTAGTTAGCAAATTATCTAATAACTAGATATAGATAAGGATTAGTTATTAATAGTATAGAGAAGGTGAAATATCTTTCTAACCTCTATAATATATAAGGGATACTAATAAAATAAGAAAACTTAGATAACTTTAAAGTTATAAGCCTTCTTAGATTTATAATTAGAGGGTTTCTGCTTTCTATCTATATCCCACTTTAAGAGCTATCTTAGATATCTAGAATAGAGAATATAGTAGATATAGTTAGTATAATAAGAGGAGATATAAGTAACTTTTAGGATATTATAGCTGCTTTCTTATTACTTAATTATAGTAATAGTTATTAGGTAATAATTATTATAGACTAAGTAAATAGTAATTGCTTTTACTAGAACTCTATATAGGATTTAGAAAGTAACTAATAATTTATAGATACTATAAATAATCTTAATAGATAGTACTATGAGATAGGGGTCTTAGTATATTTCAGGATAATCTTATTAACTAGTTATTATATAGTTAATTTAACCTAATAAAGAGATAGATTTATATATAGACTTAGATATATTAAATAGGCCTAAGTATTTCTTTAAGAGGGTGTTTTATTACTATAATTTAGCTATATAGCTAGGAGAGATAGAGAGCTCTTTATTAATATAGAAATCCCTTTAGTTAACTAATATATTTTTGCTATTACTACAGAATTCTATAATATATCTATTAATATTAGCTTTGCTCTATAAGATACTCTATATAGCTAATAAGATTTTAAGAAAAATCCTTTCTTCTCTATATAACTCTTTATATCTAAACCTAGCTAGCTCTTACTTCTAGATAATAATATAGGGGATTTTAGGGATAATAATAAGCCTGTGATTCCCTCTCTGAGAGATTTGCTAGGATTAGCTTTATCTAATATATTAGATAGTAAACTTAATTATCTAAAATACTAACTTTAAATATAAGTTTTCTAGATACTAAGTTAAAGTATAAGTGCTAAACCTTAATTATAAGTTATAATTATAGATATACTATCTTATTCTAAATATTCTAATATTTTAGATAAATATAACTATAATAGAAAAGACTATATTTAATAGAGAGTTAATTAATAGGAATAGATAGAGTAGAATACTTTTAAAGGGTTATATTACTATAATTTCTTATATCTATCTTAGTAGAGAGGATAGTTTTAGCTATATTAGGGTTTAGAATAGGATAAGGAATATAATAAGAAAGAGGAAGTTATAAGGCTATTATTAAGGTATAGTTTATAATAGAAGATAATAGTACCTAAAGGACCTTCTTAATAGTAAAATTGCTTGCTAAGAAGAAACTATTAAATAGAAGGGTCTATAAATAGGATTTTATATATTTTTATATAAGTAAATTTATTTATTTATTAAGACTCTCCTTTATAATATTATAAAGAGTTTTAAGGGGATAATTAGGATAAGATAAGTGGGACTTAGCAGTATAATTACTAAGAGATCCCTCTTAGTATATAGGTCTATTATAGAAGGATTATAGGGAAGGGGGGAGGACTTATCTTTAGTATTATTAATATCTTAATACTTAATTTTTAAGTTTTTTAGGATTTTCTCAGCAAATTTATACTTATTTTCAGTGATCTCTTTTAATTAGATCTGTGAATTACTTTATATATCTTTTAAGCCTATTTTTATTATTCTAGCCTGTTTGTGGGTGGAGTTATGTTATTTGCTGTCCTTTCTGGCCCTTATAGTCCTAGCTCTTATTAGTATTAAAAGATAAATATAAGTAGAAGGAAAAAAAAAAGATAAGGGGTCTAAATCTAACTAAATTTATAAAATAAATAAATTAGTTAGAAACTTTAAAATAGCTACTTATATAATTATACTTTATCTTTTATTTATATTTACTTTATAGTAATCTATAAATTTTCTCTCTTTTAATATTCTTTATTACTCTATTATTTATAATAGTAAGTTCTTCTAGGTTAGATCCTTATAGGCTAAACCCTTTTAGATTAGAAGCTTCTAAACTACTAGATACTATCTAGTTTATAATAACTTATATAATAACTTATTTCCCTCCTACTAGCTTATAGCTATAATTAAAAATTATTATTTTTATTTTTAAAACTACTTAACTTTTTCTTACCTTCTAGAAAACTCTACTATAATATCTTAAATAGGTTTAACTTAGAAAATATATATTATAGTTAATAGCTTCTAAATTAAAGTAAAAAGTAATTATAAAATTATTCTAGACTCTTTCTTATAGGACTTCTTATTAGGCATAGTTTTACTAAGACTATAATTTAATCTTAAAAGAGCTAAAGTTACTCTATAAATATTATTAATAATCTTTTACTTATCCTATAATTAAGAACTCTAATATAAGTACTATATAATAATATTTTAACTTAAAAGTATATCTTTATACTTAGTATAATAGTAGTAGTATAATAGCTATAAGTTAGTTAATATATTTATAGTAATCTTTTATAGTAATCTGGATTTAGAAAGCTTATAATATACCTACTTTAAACTAATAAGTATTAGTTTACTTTATTATTAGTACTAACCTTTCTCTTAATTTTATTATAAACCTTACCTTTAAGAACTTTTATTTATATCTTAATTCCCTTTACTACCTACTATCTTAATAAACCCTCTAAAAATAGGTAGCTAAAGAAGCTTTATAGATCTAATAAACTACTTTTTAGTTAATTTCTCCTATTACTAATATCTCTCTTATAATTAATATCTAGAGTACTCCTAGTTTAAAATACTCTCTACTTAGTATTCTTTATTATTTTATTAATTAGTAATAGAGGTTATAATAAGTATTTCTTAGTACTATTAATATAACTAATAGATATATAGTAATTAAGTAAGCTAGAGCTCTATTAAATCTCTTTAAGGGGATATACTAAAAGATATATAAAACTGTTAACTTTTAGACTATTTTAGCAGATAATATAAGTTCCTTTAAGCTTAAAGTTTTAGCTTAGAAACTTATAAAAGATTTAATATCTCTAGTCTAGCTAATATATTATATTTACTATTTAGCCTATATCTTTAATCTAATTATTAGAGCTATTTTTAAGGCTTTTTAGATTCTTATAGTAGATATATCTATAAAGTCTTAGCTATTAACTACTTACTTAAAAGATAAGGAGAACTCTGAGAATAATAACCTATTTAGCTTAGATAGCTAAGATCTAGATATTAGAGATAATATATCTCTTAGTCTATTTAGAGATATTATTTAAAAAGTAAGTATAAATATTTAAAAATTATCTATATACTAATAGTTATCTAGATTTAGTTTCTAGCTATTTTCCTAAAGCTATCTAGTAAGAAGATATAAGAGTTCCTTAACCTCTAGAAATCTACCTAGAAAAATCAGTAACTATTATACCTACTTTATAATATTAAGATAAAATAGAACTCTACTATACTTATATATATTTATATAAGAAAGCTTAAAATAATAATTTTAGCTTAGATTAAAAAGCACTTCCTTTATACCTAGTTTACTTTTACTAAGGCTAATTAGAAAGCTCTTAATATTTTACTTAATATTACTAGCCTCTTTTTGCTTTTTACTAACCTTTTTAGCTAGTTAAATAACCTTACTCCTAGCTATACCTTTACTTTATTATAAGTTATAATAGTTTACTTAGATCTTTATACTACTATATTAAAGGAAAAAGTATTATATAAAGATTATATCTAGGTAATAGTTCTTTAAATAGCTACTAAG
>JAVHLV010000184.1:0-132324 GCA_036785495.1 Colletotrichum neosansevieriae | reverse complement strand
ACTTATAGATATATCTTTCTAAGTACTAATAGCTATAGCTACTTATTTTAATATAGAGCTATTATAATATAATACTATAAATATATTTATATATATATCTATTAATAAAACAGTATTTATAAGTATACTACTAAGCTATTACTATAATAGTAAGATCCTATACCTATAAAAAGCGCTTTATAGACTATACCACTTACTACTACTTTAATAAAAGCACTTAGAGGCTAGCCTTATAGTACTTAACTTTAAATAGATAGCTAGCAAAAACTGCTACTAGTAGTATAGATAAGTAATATTCTTCTTCTATATAGATAATTATATATTAGTATTTCCTTATAAGCATACTAAAAGTATAAAGGAGGCTATAAATACCCTCTAAAAGCACTACTACTTTAAAGGAGATTAGAACCTATAATAGTTTCTTAAGATTAAAGTGCTCTATAACAGGGCTATATATAAGCTATAGCTATTATAGTTAGTATTTATAGATAAGATATAAAAGCTGCTTAAACAGCATACTATAAGCCTTAATATAGATAATTAAGTATATATACCTATAATAAAAGATAAATTAGAACTATATAAAGAAAAAGCAGCTCTATAAGAGATTAACTACTACTAATACTATATTAGAATAATCCTATATATAGTAGTAATAATATAGCCTAATATAGTATTTACTATAAGCTACCTTATAAGGTTTAATAATAATCTAGGCTCTATATAGCACTATACCACTAATTAAGTCCTCTAATACCTCTACTAAATATAATACCTCTACCTTAAATATAGTACTAAGCCTAGTAAACTAGATAATATACTTAAAGTCACTTTAAATACTAGCTTTATAGATAATACAGTTAACTAAAAAAGCTTATAAGCACTTATAATAAAGCTATTTAGAGGTATAATTATATAGAAGGCAAACAAATAAATAATAGTTATAATATTAATAACTAAAGCAGAGCTACTTATATTATTCTAAGTAGTATATAAAGCCCTCTTTATAAGTCAGCTAATAACTACTTTATAAGTTTAACTCCTAAGCAATACTATAGCTAAAGCCACTTTTACTATACCTAGTATAATATTAATAATAATTTAAATCTAGTATAATAATTAACAAACTATTTAGCTAGTTAATATAAAGCTTATTTAGTTATAAATAAAGCTATGATATATTAATATCTATAACTACTAGCTATAATAGAAGATTATAGAAGGATATATAGTAGTTAGTTATACCCTATTAGCAGAAATAATAGTAGATAAACTTATAAAAGCACTTATACTCCCTTAATTTAAAGTATTTTATAGTTAGCTATAAATAAGTAACTAATATATATAACTAGAGGTAAACTATATATAAGATCTAGAAGAAGAGAATAATATAAAGTATATAAAGGTAATAGAAACCTATATTTAAGATAAGACAGACTCTAATAGAGTTTAGAAATAGCCTTATAAAGCTAGTAATCTCTAAGGGGGTATATTAGATTATAGAGTCTAGAATATATAGTATAAGTCAGGCATAATATTAGTCTAGCTCTATATATAGGCCTGAAGCGGCCCAGGTATGCTAACTGTAACCAGGATATATATAGGAAAAAGGGGTTAGGATGCACCTAAATAAGGAAAAATACATAGAATAACACACACACTATAGTATTATAAATATACGTATAATTACGCCCAATTTAACAAAAAGTATTATTTTAGCTAAGATCTAATAGGTTATACTATTCTAAGCTAAGTATAGGGATTTATAGCCTCAGGCCCCTGTTCCCAGGGTAGGGAAGTTATACCTACCTATAAGTTAGATGCACACTCAGCTGCCTATAGCTATATACTTCTAGTGTAAAATTAATAACCTTAAAATGCAAACTCCTTAGTTTTAATAACTCTATCCTAATAATAATCCTATAAGTAATTAACTAAGTATCCTATTTTATGCTATTCTATATTATCCTAATTACTTCTATAAATTTAATTTATGCTATAATAAATTGCTCTGTTTTGCCTATACTAAGTTACTATAAGTGTTAAGTATATAATACTAGATAGTTAGGATATATAGTTCTATACTAATTAGTTATAATAATTTAAGCTCTATTAGAGAGTATTTTAGAACTATTTAGTTTTTTGTGAATTAGGTAGAGTGGTAATATCTTATTAAATATATTTAATATTATATAATATAAGAAATATATTATTCCTTATTACTATAAAAGGAACTTATGTACTATTATCACTATACCTTTAGAGTGCTATAACTCTATAAATATAAGAGGTATGAGAAAATAAATAATATATTTGAAATCCTTGTAAAAGATGGCGTTTTTTAGTGTATATATCATATTACTAATATTACATAATCAGAGTATTTGGAATAATAAAGTATTTAGAATAATGAAGTTTCAGAATAAGGTTAAGCTAAACTAAAGTTAAGCTTAAAACTAAGCTTAAAATTAAGGTTAAAGCTAGTATTAGCAGCTAAACCTTAAACCTCAAACTTCACTATTATTACCCTTTTTGGAAATAAGGTTTAATTCTAACCTAAAGGGCTGCAAGACCTTAGAAACTAAATTATCTATATATACCTACCTTTTCCCCCGCCTTTCTAGGCCTTAGATATCTATAAATTTATTAATAATAATATTATTTTATATCTATATTTTTCTCTCTATCTGAATATTATGTAACAAACCTGAAAAGTTACCCTTATATACCATTTATTACTCAAAATCTACTTATACTACTTTGGGAACTTTTCTACTTCTCCCGCAGCCTTTATAGCCGTTCTTATATATAAATTGCTTAATTACTTATACTTCTAGTAAGGCTATTTCTCTAATTATATATCTACTAATTTCTATATACTAACTTAGTGCTAGATAGTAGGGGGTAAAGCTAAGTAGATATTAGAGGATCCTTATTTAGTATAAGGTCTTAGTGCTAATAGAGTAGTATATATACTTAATAAAGGGCTAGATAACTCCTTAACCTTTATCTATTTTTTTATATTTAGGGTGAACTTTTTAGTATTAATTTAGTTATAGTTTTTAGTAAAAGCTTAGTTTTATACTAGTTATCTACTAATAGTATAGAAGAATATATTTACTCTACTAAGCCTAGCCTTAGGTATATTAATATTAGTAGTAAGTCAAGAGTTTAGTAGTTATAATTTCTCTTTAGGTTTAACTAGTTATAAAGCTTTAGCTTTATTATTATTATTTAGTATAATAGTATACTTTAGGCTAGCACTAGGTTTATATCTATAGTGTTTAACTTATAGTAATAGCTCTAGGCTAGTAATTTAGTTTTAATAGTAATTAAGTTAGTTAGGTTAGTTCTATTAAAACTGCTTAAGCTGCTAAGTAGGTTATTATAGCTAGATAACTTTATATTACTCTAGTTTAGCTTCTTAGTTTTAGTAATAAGGTTATATCTATTAAATAGTATATTAAATTAGTTTAGGTTAGATATAAATAGCTTATTAAATTAGCTTAGGTTAAAGGAGTTAGTTTTACTAAAGTTAATAAGTAGGTTTAGGGGGTAATACTAAGGGTAGGATAGAGAAGTTTAGATAAGGTATAAGGCTTTAGTGCTTCTTAAGTACTTTAGCTTTATCTATCTCTATAACTAGCTTCTATTAATTAGCTTTAATAGGTTTATTTAGTATTTTAAGTTATTCTTAGTATAAAATTAAGTACTAGAGTAATCTATTCTATAAAGAAAGTAAATTAGTATTAATAATTAGTAACTTAAATAGCTATTCTTTCTATAATAGCTCTATCTAAATAGCTCTAAATATAGTTATAATACTTATTAATAAGGAATTTAGATACTTAGTTAAGTAACTATATAGTATTAATTCTTATAGCTCTATTTTAGGTAATAAGGCTCTTAGGTCTAGCCTAGAGATTAGGAGTCCTAATCTCTTAGTGCTATACTTATTATAGTTATTTATTCTAAATATAATATAGATACTAAATATTAATATTATATAGTATTATTTCCTAGGGGAATTACTAGTACTTAAAGATAGTAAAGATCTACTTAGAATTATTAGTTATAAATCTATTAATACTTCTTATTTTAGGTACTACTATAAGTTATTAATATAGTTAGCAAACCACTAGTTTAGGAGTAGTTAAGAAAATAATAACCTCCTGCTTCCCTCTATACTATTAGGTTAGTTTAGTTTAGTAGAGTTAGAGATATATAGTAAAGTATTTAGTAATATCTCTTTATGAGATATTTCTCTCTAAATAGAGCAGTAACTAGGCCTAGGGGATAAGGATTAGTTACTTCTGCTGCTTTTAATCTCCTTATATATTAATCTAGTACCTAGAGTTTCTAATAGTAGTAATATTTAGGAGAGCTGTTTAGTGTAGAAGCTCTTAATCTATTAGGTTATAGTTAGGATTTCCTTAAATAGCTTAGATTTATAATCTAGACTAAGTAAATAGTTAAATTTCTATAAAGTTATATATGCTTAGGCCTATCTTATTAATAATATTTATAATTATAGTTTTATTAATTAGTTTAAGGAGAACTTTATGCTCTAAGCTAAAAATCTTAATATTAATTACTACTATTAATAATATAGCTCTAAAAAGCTATATATATATTACTATATTAAAGTACTTATACTATTAGATTAGATAGTCTATATATATAAGAAACTCCTCTAAATCTATATTTAGTATAGTTTCTCTAGATATAATCTAACCTACTTTAGGCTTAGTATATCTTTCTATATAAAGTAAATAGGTAGAGTCTTACTTAATATACTAATAAGTAAAATAGTATCTAACTAGGTTATTAAAACTAAGAAGGTTTTTTAGAAAGTGCTAAATAAACTGCTTAATCTCTTTCTAGATATAGTAGGAAACTTCTTAATTTCCTAAAACTAGAATAAATAGTTAGGAGCTAGACTAAGAGTTCTACTTTATTGCCTTAAGGTAATTATAGTTAGGCAGTATATTTAGGCTCTATACTAATATCTCTAAAGGTATTCTATATAACTAGTATTAGTCTTACTTAGTTTAATATATTCTAAGGGTTATAGAGTTAATTAGGTTAAATCTTAATGCTTAGGTAATATTTAGAGACTAGAGTTTAGGGCTAAGGATAAGCTACTTAATATGCTATATTTAGTATTATTCTTTAAGAAGGCTAGTAACTAGGATATAAAATCTAGTTACTACTTTAGTTAATTTATTAATAAAGTTTTCTTTATAGTATTCTAAGGTAATCTACTAGAGTTAGTTATATTAAGCCTTAGGTGCTCTAGATATAAAGACTAGAACTATAGTTTAGGTAGTATATCTATAGAAGAATAAATTACTGCCTTAGGTATTTACTACTATCTTAATAGATCTAGATTTCTAATTACTAATCTTAAAGCTATATATATTTATAGTATATAAGAGAACTAAGATTAGAACTATTAATTAGTTAAAGACTATAATCTGCTCTGCCTAATTAGTATTAATTCTATCTAGAAAGTGCTTATAGGCTTAGCTATTTATCCTCTATACTAAGTAGCTTAGTGTTTACTAACCTAAGTAGTTAGGGTCTAGCTTTTTAGTAAGTAGATTAATAGGTTATTTAGGTTAATTCTGCTAGATTAGAGTATTATTTAAATTATTATTTATATCTATAATCATAATAAAGAAGGAAGGTATAAAAACTTCTAAGTAATAGTTAGGATAATAGTAAGTATTAATAAATAAATAGTTTTTAAGTAGTGAGAAAATTAGAAATAGAGCAAATTAAGGGTTAAGGGGGAAGTATAATAGTAGGTATAGAATAATTAGTGCAAAGTAGTGAGTATAGTAGGTAAGTAATTAGTATAAAGTAGTAAGTATAGTAGGTAAGTAGGTAGATTTAGCTTAAGAGATATTTAGTAATAGGGATTTATAAAAATAATATACTACTTCTAAGCTAGAAATAGGTTATCTATAACCTCTTAGTTATAAGAATTTGAGGTAAATAGGTAGGTATTTAGGCTCTTGTAATAGTGAGTGATAATAGGGAGTTTATAGATTTAGTAAGTATAGTTTTATTAAAAAATCTAAATAGTGTTAAGGTTAGTATAGTTAGTTTAGGCCTAAATAGTAGGAATAAAGTTAAATTCTGCTCCTTTTTAGGTGATTTAATATAGAGTTAGCTATATAGAAGTTAGCTATATAGAAAAAAGAATTATTATATACTAATTTATCTACTATATCTATATAGTCTCTGTTATTAGCTTTATTATTTTTACTTATCTAACCTGCTCTATTTATCTAGTTATCTTAGTTAAGGTTAATAAAGAGCTTAAGAGAATAGTAATAATAAATTAGTGCTAGTTCTAAGGTATTTAGTCTAGGGGGTGAATTTCTTTAGTTAGTCCTAATACTAATTATTTAGGACCTCCTGTTTATTTAGTTTTATTAGTTAGTATATTATTTATCTAATTTTCCTATTAATATAGAAAGGACCTTACTATCTTAGCTCTAATTTTAGAGGTTTCCCTTTCTGGATAACTATAACTAGATCTCTAGGTTTAAATAGTTAGTATTATCTTAATTTATGCTAAGCTCTCTAAGCTATATCTTCCTTCTTATTTACTTCTCTAGCCTTTATTTAAGATATTTCTATATAGGTAATATAGAATATAATAAGGTTATTAAGTTAGTCTAGGTTTAGTGGTGTCTATATTTCTTCTTTGATAGCTCTAACTAGTAATAGGCTTAGGCTTATTTAGAAGTATACTATAATAGAGTTTTTTAGTGCAAATCTATAGAGAACTTTACATAGTTAGATATTAAGTTTTATTAATATTCTTAGGTTTAGACTATATAGTATCTTTAGGATAAATTCTAATTATACTTAATTATCCACACTAATAGATATCTTTCCTAAGATAGCTTAAATTAATTAGTTATAAATTTTAACTATCCTAACTAATTTATAAGATTAAGCTAGTACTAGAATAACTAAAATACCCTTATTATTTATTACTATTCAGAATCTTACTAATATAAATATAGACCTAGTGTTTAGATATATTAATATAGGTTCTAATTATATCTCTTTTATTTAGTCAAATAGTATAGAGATTACTTTCTTATATCTAGTAATAATAGTTAGCTTTACTTAGGTAAATTAGCTAAGATAGTTAATCTATATAAGTAAGTACTTAAATCCTCTTAATAATATAAAGAAGAATTCTAAGTAGTTAATTCTAATAACCTATATAGGTGCTTTAATCTACGTTAGTTAACTAGGGGTATATAGCTTAGATAATGCAAATTATATACACTTCTAGTATCCTTTAATATATTTAATAATATCTTTAACTATACCTAGTTAATATACCGTTTTTATAAAACAGCACTATATTAATTCTGGTCTGAAATAGCCTGATTTATTATAAGCCTTTACTAAAGCTCTAGTTACCTTCTCTAGTATAAAGCAGAGTTAATATTTCCCTTACTATAGATACTATAATACTCTATTCTATACCTTATATAGTTATGCTTTTAAAATAGTTTAGTTTAATTTATAATAATTCTAGTTAGAGTTTAGGATAAGTCTAGTAGTAATATAGAAATAGATATCTCTATACTATTCTAAATTCTGCTATTTTAGGAGTAAGTAGTCTAGTTTAGTTACTTAATCTATTATTAATAATTAGTGGCCTCTTAGTAGAATAAAGAACTTAAATCTATTTATAGTAGGTATTATATTAATAGTAGTATTAAGAAGTTATATTAAGGTTTAATGCTTATTATTTAGCTATTTAATAAGTTTCTTATAGCCTCTAGTACTATCTTTCTAGATCTAAGTAGTATTAATAAGTTCCCCCTAAGGTTTTAGCACTTCCTTATCTATATAGTTATAGAATAGGAAGATTATATAGAAGAGGCTATTAGCTACCTTATTTTAGGATCCTTTAATATAATTAATTTTTATATTTAAGAATCTTAGTTCTATAACCTATCTAGTATAAATACTAATATAGTATAAAGATATTAAAAACTAAGTTAGAGATTTATAATCTATCTAGATAGTTTATAGTTCTAAAGTTTAGAATATATAGTTATGCTATCTATAAAATTTAATAATAGCTCTAAGTTCCCTTTTATAGATACTATAGTTTTACTCTATTTCTATAAATAAGAAAGAGTTATAGAGGAGTAGTATCTTTTTTCTATTCTAAAGTTACTAAATATAATATGCTCTACTATAACTAGAGATATCTAAATAGAGGTTAATAGATAGTCTAAGGATATATCTATATATATCTATAGTCTTAGTAACTAGCTCCTTTAGTACTATAAAGGATATAGCTTTAGATAGGCCTTAATACTATAGAACCTTTCTAGTTAGTTAATATAGAGGTTATAAAACTTCTACTAAGTTCTTTATCTATTATTAGTAAGGATCTAGTATTTTTAGGAATATTTAGACTTAGATTTAGTCTTTTAGCTCTAGCTATTTATATAGTTAGATAACTTAGTTTAGTTATATAGATCTGATTTCTCTAACTCTATAAATCTAGCTAAGGGCTTCTACTTTATTAACTCTAATTACTACTTTTTTCTATAATAGCCTGAGTGTTAACTAGAGAATTTATAGAAGAAGGTAATAGAAAATAAATTCCTACTTATCCTTAAAGCTCTTATTAAGTATAAATATATTATTAAAGTAGTTAACTATTAGTCTGAGGCCTCTATATTTTATTAGGTATAGAAAGGATAGCTCTAGATTTAGTATAGAAATAGAGCTTAGTATAATCTATTCTAACTCTATTAAATAGTAAGCTATCTTTATACCTTAAAGTATATAGATTAGTTAAAGTTAAGGATAGTAAGGAATTTAAAAGGTGTTGCATAGCCTAGACCTCCTCTAGAGCTCTTAGCGCTACTAGCGCCGCGCCCACTCCGTGAGGCCCTATATATAGACCCTTATCTATAGCCACTCCTTCTCTGCTATAATAGACAACTTCCTCCCACTTACCCTGCGCCTATATATATAATAGTTATAAGCCTAGCTCTGCTAACTGCCTAGTTTACTCCTAACTATTATCTATAAGTATAGGAGAGTTAATCTCACACACTCTTTTTATATCTATATATATTATACTCTAAAAACCTATATATTTATAATAACCTCTACCCCTTTTATTATTACTTAGAAGCTTACTTACCTATATAACTAGCCTTACTAAAAGCTTACTCTTTATTACTAAGCTATTTAGCACTATATATAAAAGTATATTAACCTATTCCCTAATATGCCTAATATACTATTACTAGAGTAGATCTAACCTCCTATACTTAAAAGTACTATAAAGCGTTAATAAGCTGCTTTATAAGCCTATTAGGAGGCTAAGTAATAGATATAATATATATACTAAACTGCCTACTATAATATATATATATTAACTAAAAAGTTATCTAAGCCTATTCTACTACTCCTAGTACTTCTAGAGGATATTTAGAAAGAGTATACTATATATTACTATAACTAGAAGCTTACTGCTACTAAATAGTAGGAGGCTAGTACTAGTTACTACTATATATATAACTTTATTATTACTTTAGTTAACTCTAATATACTTACTACTATATAGCTTAAGATTATATATAATAAGAATACTAAGATATCTATTTAGGAGCTTATAAAAACCCTCTATTACTATCTCTACCCTATTACTAGTTTTATAGAGGCTACTATATAGGAGGAGTATTTTTAGATACTCTATATATATACTATATAGCCTATATACTAATATAATAAGTAATATACTATATTATAGACTACTAAGATATATAACACTTTAGAGGTTATTAATACTCTTAGTATTAAGCTATTTCTTAATACTACTATATACTACCTCTTAGACTAAGTAAACTATATATAACTTATACTATTAGCTACTAAGTAGGCTAGAATATCTATTTAGCTACTTACTAAGTATAAAAGGATATTTATAGCTATTCTCTATAACTATAACTACTCTATTAGTAACTACTTAAAGGATTATAGTATTTATACCTTACTTATAGGCTGCTTTAATAATACTAAACTCTCTTCTATATGCTCTGCTAAGAGCTAGAACCCTACTAATAGGGGTTTTTAGTCCTCTTAGTACCTACCTAGATACTTAAAGTGGAAGTATTTCTATAGCTTTTACTATAACTAGCCCCTACTTAACTACTACTAGCTTTAAAAAGTGCTTATTAGTAAGAGAGATATCTATATTAATTCTAAGAATACTAGAGATATTAAAGAGTGCTTATAAATAGATAAGTAGTATGCTCTTATTAGTAATATCTAAGCTACTAGATAGTATTATAATTAGTAGTAATTATCTATAAATATTAAGTGTTAAAGAGTAACTTTAAACCCCCTCTATTATACTTAATTTTTCCTTTATTACTCTATATTCTAGTACTATAGTACTAAAAACTATACTTATAGAATAGTACTATATTATTCTAAGTATACTATATCTTTAAAGACTATATCTATAAGCTAGTATAATATATATTTACTAGGCTTATATACCTAATAAGCCCCTTTAGTAATAACTAGAAGCAGCTCCCCTTATATTACTAATATCTTGCTATATGCTATAAGCATTATACACACTCTATTATAGATAGCTTCTTCTCTTCTATTTAGAACCACCTTTATAAGACCACTCTGCTATTTCTGGGGGGGTGTGTTACATAGCCCAGACCTCCTCCAGAGCTCTCAGCGCTACTGGCGCCGCCCTCTGCGCGCTTCTGAGCGCTGCGCCCACTCTGCAAGGCCCTATATATAGACCCTCGTCTATAGCCACTCCTTTTCTGCCGTAATAGACGACTTCCTCCCACTTGCCCTGTGCCTATATATATGATAAAAGGTATAGATATATCTCTAGTTAGAGTATACTAATATAGACTAATATATTCTTTAGGTTCTATTTTAAATAGCTCTAAATTCTTAGGTTTAATAAGTTATTATAGATATTTCTAAGAAGAGAAATTAGAGTTCTAGAAATCTCTTTATTAATATAAGAGTAGTTAAATATAAGGTAGTGTTTTCTATCTAATTAGTATAGGTTTTTTAGTATTATTATAGATTTACTATACTAATCTAATAGTTAGCTATTTACTATAATAGTTAATTTATATATATCTACTTTTTATTTCTTAGTAATAAGTCTTTAGAGCTAAAACTCCTTAGTTAGGGTTAGATACTTATATAGTGATTAGCTCTAAGGAATATACTCTATTTATAGTTATAAAGTATAGATATAGATATTAATTAGTATTATTTTAATAATAGAGTTAGCTCTAAGGTTTTAATAAGTATATAGGGTTTTTATAATAATCTTAAGTATATAGTAGGGAATTAATAGTTCTAATTTAACCCCCACTAACTTTATCTATTCTTTTACTAATTCTAATAGTATAGAAAAATTAGTTTCTCTATGTGTAATATATTTCTTAGTAGGGAAGTTAGCTAGATTACAGTATAAAGATTTAGTGCTAAATTTAATAGCTAGTTTAGTTATAAATATATTATAATTACCTTATAGTATTTCTATCTCTCTATTATAGACTGATATACTAAGAAAACTATAGTCATTATACTGGTTTTTTATTCCCTTATTTATAGTAATATATAGGGTATAAATTATTAAGTATACTAAAGAAATAGCATAAAGGTGTGAGAAAGTAACTCTATAGTTATATTTTTATTTAGTAGTATTAGCTCTATCTTAGGTACTAACCTTTTCTAAGTCTCTTTTAGTATAAGTTCTAATATACCTAGGTAGATACTAGTTAGTTAGTTTAAAGATAAAGAGGATATATCTATAGATATCTTATTACTCTATTTATTATTAAAGTCTAGATCTAATCTCTTAGCTTAGTCTAAATATTTATTAAATACTCTTAGTGTTTTAGTAAAAGTCTTAATAATCTCTAGTATAAGGATAAGGTGCTATATAGAATTAGGTATTATTACTAGTCCTTATATTTCCACTATATCTTTGCTAATAGAGATATCTCTAATCCTTAACATAGTATATTATATATTAATTTAGGTATTAACTAACTAGAGCTAAGGTAGGCTAAGCAGTAAGTTAATTAGTAAGTTCTGCCTCTAAGAAGTTATATAGGCCTAGATCTTATAGCTAATTTCTTAGGTAATAATATTTAGAGTAATAAAATAATTAATTTAAATAGTATAGTTATTAGTAGTAGATATTTAGAAACTATTAAAGCTAATTTCCTTAAGTTAATAGATAGGGAGGTTATATCTCTTTATAAGTAAAGAGGATATAAGGTTTAGCTCTAATCCTTAGTTAGCTTAGATAGAATTTTTATTTAGAGAAGAACTTAGGGTACTGTTTTTCCTAATCTAAATTATATAGTTAACTCTTAATAGCTAGGTTTAAGTATATTACTATATTAATCTCTTAGTGCTTGCTATAGAAGTATTTATAGTAATAATAGCTATATCTAAATCTAACTAACTAGAAGGTTTAATAATATTTACTTTAACTAATTTTAATATCTTTTTATTATATTTCTTAGCTTTATATACTTAGATTAATAAGTATCAGAACTCTTTGCTCTCTTAGGGGCTAATTTGCTAGAAATTAAGTAGGTTTATAGAGATTATAATCTTCTCTATTAGAGCTACTTAATTAAAAGGTCTAGCCCCTTTTCTTTTAATAATAGAACTAAGCCCTTAGTGCTATCTAGGTATTAATTTCTTCTATATTAGTATTGCTTAGTAAAGAGGGTTTAGTAATAAGTTTCATATAAGCCTCTTCTACTATAGGTAGTATTATTTAGGGGCTTTATTAGCACTTAGTGCTACTCTAATTAAGTATTTCCTCTTAAATCCTCTATATTAGTTATTTAATATTAATTAAAGGTTTATATTAGTTCTTACTAATAATAATCTAGTTTAGGAGATTAGTTTTATATTAGTTATTAAGGTTTTTCCTGATTCCTCTTAGCTTTATAAGCTTTTAGCTCCCTCTCTCTTATACTCTAGTCTCTCTGGGATATACTTAAACTATATTGCTTACCTACTTAATATAGCTTTTTCTAAATACCTCCTTAGTCTAAGGGTCTGAGGACTATATCTTTCTAGCTTACCTAGCTAGTGTTAGTCTCTAAGGTAGTAGAGATAAAGCTTAATAATAACTAGACTTATTTATTTAGTTCTAAGCCTAGATCTATTACTATATTATTAATATATTTCTTAAAACTATTAGTTATCTTAGCAGGCTATATATTAATAATAGTCTCTAGGTTTATCTTATTTTATAGTTCTAAGCAGTTTATTATATTAGGTAATTTAGGTTAAAATATACTATAGGCTTAGATTTCTATAATAAAGCCTAGTTTAGGTATATCCTAGGTATTTAAAAGTTTATTATAGTTATATATAAGCTTTTAAGCTAGGTGCTTAGCTAAATAGAGCTAAACTAAATAGGTATTAATTTTCCTAACTAGAGATATAAAGCCTTAATTCTAGCTTTAGGGTAATATAAGAATTAGAGCCTTTAGTATAGCTTATTCCTAAGTAAATAGAGGGGGGTTTTTATATAGAGGAGAAGTATAACCTTCCTCACTATACTTAATATAAACTTACTTCTTTAGGTTTAGTAATTTAGAGTTATTTATATATAGATTCTTAGAGAAGCTCTAAGGGGGGATACTAAGTAAATTTAGGTTTATATAGTTAAAATTCTATGCTATTTAGATATTATTATTACTATAACTCTATTTAGTGAGATAGAGCAGTACAGACAGCCCAGTTTAGAGAGTGCCTAGATAGATATATTAGTTAGCATATTATAGCAGGACTTTTACCTTATTAAGAGCAGAGAGGAGGATAGAGATTATTATTAGTTAGTATTACTATAGTTTATCTTATTATTTAGAAGCTTTTATCACTTTTGCTTAATAGATTATATCTATAATAAGGTTATTATACTTAGAGAGATCCTTTTCTTTATTCTAGAGTCTCTAGATATAAAGCTATAATATTATAATATTTCTATATAAGTATATAGAAGTGTGTGGTTTTATTATTTTTATCTTAAGGTTCTTAGCCTATTTTAATAATACCTAGAGGCAGATTCTTCTCTCTTAAGACTTCCTCTATAATACTTAAAAAGGGGATACTTCTATACTATATAAATAGACTTATATTTAATATAGAACTATAATATATTATCCTAACTACTTAATAGAATATTAACTTTATAAACTTAGTAGCTATAATAATAGACTTTATAATAAGATATTTAGCAGGCTTATTATAGACCTAATCTAAGAAAACACTAGGTATAATAGCTATATAGTTAGAGTTTTTAAATAGAAATACTTAAGACCCTAGAAATCTAACTATAATAGCTTTAGACTTTGCTAGATTAAAAAGTTTTCTCTTTTCTCCTTAGCTTTTATAAGAGTAGAGTTAGTATCTACTTTCTATAACCTAGAACCTAATAATTAATAATAAGTAATAAATTAATAATATTAGTTAGGCTAATAAGCTTAACTAAAGGAATTTAGGCTCTATCTTAGTTACTATATAGTTAATATCTATAGAATTAAGGAAATTATAGTATTATATTACTTATAAGAAAGAATAGAAAAGAGTCTATAAACTTATAGATAGGATAGAAACTATAACTACTCCTAGCTATATTAAAAAGGAGAGTCTATATACTTATAGGAGGAATAGAGGCTATAACTACTCCTAGTCTATAATTTATAACTACTATCTAGAAAGAGAAGGAGGTTAAAGCTCTCTTTTTCTCTATTTACTTAATTATTATAGATTAAATTATGATATAACTCTTCTCTTTTATTATTAAATAATTTAAATATTAATAAACTTTAGTCTTAATACTAATATTAAATTATAATAAATTATATTAACTACTTACTATACTATATCTAAGTAATACTCTAAGAAATCTAGAGAAGCTCTTAAAGTTAGTATATTTTCTTTAAACTCTTCTAGCTTTAAAAACTATACTTTAGGTATAAAACTCTTTAAGAAAGCTATATTTAAGAGTATTTAGGAATAAGCTCTTTGCTCTATTACTATAAATAATAATAGATTTAAGAAGTCTTTATCTTTATAGTTTTAGTATACTAAGATTAGTTACTAAGTTTATATTAGTGAGGATATCTATAATAAATATAAGAACTATAGAGATATAGCTTTTCTTAAGCTATAGAGAGCAGGTCTAAGCTAGTAGCTAGATAAGATTATATTTATAAAGGTTACTACTATATTTTTTATAGAAGACTTAGCCTCTCTACTTACTATTAGTATTATAGAAGTAATTAAGGAATTAGCTAAAACTATATAGAAGCAGTATATTACTACTCTAATTATTCTTTATAGTCTAGAAGCTTCTAAGTTTATTAATAATAATATTTCTAACTTCCTTAAAGATTATCTATTCTATACTAAGCTCTATAAATAGGATAAGGAGAAGATAATTACTCTAGTTAGTTAGTATTATATTAAAGCCTATTAGTAAACCTTTAAGAGTATTTCTACTTAATATAATAATTAGCTCTCTCTTAAGGATAACCTCTATAAGATATATAGTATTATAAACCTAAATACTTAACTAGATCTTAATAAGAAGCTTTAAAGCCTTATTTCTAGCCTAGAGATTAGTAATTCTAGATATATCTCTAAGTTTCTTACTAAAGTTAGTAACCTTTAGAATAAAGTAGCTAAAAGGAGACTATTTATACTACTTAATATAGAGATTAATTATATTATCTTTTACTACTTTCTAAGTAGACTATAAGGTATATTTTAAAGATTCTCTATAAGAACTACTAGAGTTTCTTTTTAGTTTCTTAGATCTAGATAGAGGTTATAATTATTAAATAGGTTTAGTCTTAATAGATATATATATAACTATAAGGTATTAGAGAGAATATCCTAGTTAGTATACTAGTTACTATACTTAAGTATAAGTAATTAAGAGTATTATCTATAAAGGCTAAGCTAAAGAATAAGATAATTAGTACTCCTAACTAGAAAGCCTAAGTAGATAACCTTACTATTTATCTTAAGGATATAGAGATTAAGTAGATTAGAACTAAATACTATGCTAATGCTTCTTAATATAACTATACTATTAAGAAAGTTAATATATATACTATTAATATAACTAATATCTAGCCTATATAGAAGCCCTTATAGTATAACTATTATAGTAATAGCTTTTATAACTATAGCTCTATATATAGAGGATATAGCTATATACTCTTTAATCTAAGAGGGGGTAGTTACTTAGGCTTTATAAACCTTAAATCTTATTACTAACTAAGGTTTCTGAGGTTTATAGAAACTATTAACCTAAATACCTACTATATCTATAGTAAGAAAGAGTATCTTACTAGGGATTATAAAGCTACTAAAGCCTTTACTAATATAAAGCTATACTTATTTTATAGAGGCTACTAATAAATTAGCACTCTATAAGGTTCTCTCTATATCTAGGTCCTTAATAAAGAGATTAATAAAGACTACTAATAAGGCTAGTATAACTTAATAATTATTTCTTTCTTAATCCTTATAGCTAGTATTAAAACAGGCTGAGAACCTTAAGACAAAAACAATAAAACCACACACTCCTATATACTTATATAGAAATATTATAATACTATAGCTTTATATCTAGAGGCCCCAGAATAAAGAAAAGGATCTCTCTAAGTATAATAACCTTATTATAGATATAATCTATTAAGTAAAAGTAATATAAGCTTCTAAATAATAATATAAACTATAGTAATACTAACTAATAATACTTCTCTATTCTCCTCTCTACCCTTAATAAGGTAAAAGTCCTGCTATACTGTGCTAACTAATATACCTATCTGGGCACTCTCTAAACTGGGCTGTCTGCACTGCCCTATCTTAGTATTAATAAGACTAAGTAGCTAGAAGCTAGTATCCTTACCCTTTATAAATACTTTCTATATCTTTAGGAAGTTAAGTTCTAGTTTAAGAGCTATAAGCAGTTTAATAAGTATATCTAATATACTATATAAGAAACTCTAAGGCTCTTAGTTTCTGCTTTAGCTATAAAGACCCCTCTTACTAGTATAGTAACCTTAGATACTATCTATAATATTCTTAATATCTATATACTAGCTCCTAGTGCTCTAGCTATTATCCTCTCTATAGATATAGATATTAATACTATAACTAAATTATAAACTTAGAACTACTATATAATATCTTACTCTATTACTAGACCTAAGAAGAGGGTTTATATTATAGACCTAAATATAACTTATTTTCCCACTCCACCCCTAGAGCTTTATATTAAGGAAGTTATAGATAAGAATAAGGATACTCTAGCTAATAGCAATCTCTTAGAAGCTACTAAGACCCCTTAACCTAAATCTTTTATTATAATATTAAAAGGCTAGATCCTTACTAAAGACCTATAAGCTAAGTAAGTAGATAGGAAGGTTACTATTCCTAAATCCTTTCTTTACTAGATTTAGTATAACTATAATAATATAGTTTATAAGTATATAAAGCTAGTTATCTAAAACTACCTCTAGTAGAATAGTAATTAATAGCTAGATATATTTATATCTATAGAGAGAGACCTACTTAGCTATATTATAAAAGCCTCTAGATTAAGCAGCTAGCCTATATAAGAAATTAAGTATTAGAATAATATATAAGCAGACCTAACCCTTATATTCTAGCATAAAGCACTCTTATAGATAGAGGTTAGTATTATTAAGGCCTATATTTAAGTCTAAGTTTATAAAGAGGAGGCTATAGTAATTTAAATACTTTATAAAGCTACTATACTAAACTAAGAGTAGGGTTTAGATATAATCCTTTTTTGCCTAGTATTCTGTCTAACCTTCTTTTTTTTAACTAGCCTCTTTTGCTCCTTTATAAATATAATCTATAGTTTCTAAGCCTTCTTAAATAGCCTAGTGCTTTTTATCTTTAGTTAACTACCTCTCTATAGTATAGTAGATATTAATATAATAAATATTATTCTGCTTAGTACTTAGCCTGAGGAGGACCTTAATATACTAATTACTTTTCTTAATAATTTAGTAGAGTATTTATACTATACTATAGTTATCTATTAGTACTAAGTTCTTATTATATAAGACTTTATTATACTATACTTCTAGATTACTATAAGGATTAGCTAGTCTATATACTTAGAGCAGTATAGAATTATTAATACTAGTACTGCTATTAATATTATCTCTGAGAAATATATTAGCTATAATAATATATAGAAGAGTATTATCTCTATATATCTTAGAGTCTGAGGCTTTATAGATACTTAAGCTATAGTGACTTTTAAGAGTATTATAGTTAAGGATATCTATATTAATAGCTATTATATATCTAATATCCCCTTTTTTATTAGTCTATATAGTAAGATATCTAAGGATATAATCCTTAGAGCTCTATTTATTATATATACTAAGATAATACTAAAATACTTACTAACTTAGATAATTAGTATCTTTTAGGCTAGTAATTAGAAGATCTATACTTCTTTAATATTCTATACTTTAGATTTTACTAGTTACTTTACTATTATTCTCCCTAACCCTACTAGCTTTTCTTATACTTAGTAAGCCTATTTAATTTCTATAGAGGAGGGAAAATAGAGGTTACTATTACTAATCCTAATATAGTAGCTAGCTTAGTAATTATAGAAATTAATAAATAACTAAGTAAGAGTTTATAGCTATAGCTTTATAACCTAAAGGGCTAGCCTAGTTTATATATACTAAAAAAGATAATATTAATAATAAAAGCTAATTTACTAAAAGGCTTTAACTTCTTAGTCTAAGAGGAATTAGAGGAGAATAAAGAGATCTTAGTAATATTTAATAAGAATAGTAATATCTTCTATATAGTACTTAAAGTCTCCCTTAAATAGGCTATTATATTAAGAATAGAAGTAATTATCTAAGCTATTTTAGAATTATAAGGATATATTTCTAAATACTAATTCTATAAAGAAAAGCTATACTATAACTATTATAAACCCTTTCTAAAGAAGTTCTATAGATATTATTACTAGAGAAAGAAAAAGGAAGCTAGCTATATAAATCCTAACTATATACTTAGCTATAAAGTAAAGAAAATCCTAGTATTTCTAACTAATATTCTAAGTAAACCTCTCTTCTTTTAGAAGTAAAATAGAGATAGAGACTAGCTAACTTATTAATAAAAGAAAGAGCTAATCTCTACTAAGCTATATAATAGCACTAAGCTTATATTATTTAGAATAGCTAAGTATCTCCTTATATATAATAGAGCTACTCTTTTTAGAGACTAAAAGACTGCTATTAATATCCTTAATATAAGAGAACCTAAGTATATTAGAACTCTTAGATATATAGTTAAGAAATTTAACTTTAGTATTTAAAAGTATTATAAAGAGTAAGTAATATATAAAACTAATTTACTAAAGTTTATAATTAATAAAAAGCTTTAGTAACTTCTCCTTTTTACTAAAATATATCCCTTACTCTTTATAAATCTATTTAACTTAGAATAGGAAATTAGATTTAATATAGCTAATACTTAGATATACTATTAGTTTTATTAGAGAGAAAACCTCCTAAAAAAGATTTTAATAAGAATCTAGGATAAGCTAAGAACTAATTATATCTATAATAATACTCTATTCTTTATATATAGAGAGATTAATATAATATATAAAATAAAAGATAAGAAAGTCTAGCTAGTTAATAACTTATTTTTTAATAGCTTAATATTTAAAGGAGACCTAGAGTAGAAGTTAAAAGCCTAGATAAAGGTAAAAGAGAACCTTAAATTAGTATTAAAAAGTATCTTTATAAACCTTATCTAACTAAAGTTTTTAACTATTTCTAAGAGGGAGTAACTTATAATAGAGCAGCTTAATAAGATCCTAATAATAATAAACTACCTTAACCTAAAGAAGAAGAAACTTCTCTCTGAAGTTCTAAATAATAAAAAGAAGGCTCTTATATAGAGTTTTAAGTATTATAGATCTATTTATCTATCTATAGCTTCTCTATAAATAATTAAAGTTATCTCTTATAAAGCTTAGTAAGTAAGAAGTATATTAATTCTAAAAGCCTTAGAGAGTAATATAATAATAATCCTAAAAAATAGGCTAAAAAAGAGTATCCTTAAGTAAAGTTATATAGCTTACTAAAACCCCTTCTTTTTAGTTAGAAAGAAAGATAGAAAGATATATCTTATTAACTTTATAACTAAAATTAATATTATTACTTTATATAATATAGCTCTACCCCTTTTTAGTAATAAGTTTTTAAAAGACTTTATAATATACTAGCTTCTCTTATTATTAAACTTCTTTTCTAGATATAACTAAGTTTTACTAAATCTATATAGCTATAATATTATAACCTTTATAATACTAATTAGCCTCTTTTAGATATATACTCTGCTTTAAGGAGCTACTAATTCTAGAGCTTAGTTTAACAAAGTTATAATATAAATCCTATATAACTTAATTCTAACTTACTATAAAGCTTTCCTTAATAATATAGCTATTAAGAGCTCTATCTTAAAATATAATAATAAAGAAGTTCCTAGTTACCCCAGACTATATAAATATATCCTAAAGTATATTTAGAATATTAATAAGGTTCTTATTAATATTAAGTTAGCTAGCTATACTATTACTATTAAGAAATTATAATAACCTTAGTAATCTATTACTATTATAGAATATATTTATAGTATTAATAGCTAAAAGCTAGAGAAGTTAAAGATTATTAAGATTAGGAAATAGAGAGTCTATAATAACCTCACTAATCTTAGATCTTTCCTTAGTATTATAATATTCTATTAGGTTTAGGTTTAGGGATTTTTAGCTATAGCTAGGCTATTTATAGTACTCCTAAAGAAAAATACTCTATTTAAATAAAACTAGCTTTAGTAGTTAGCTATAGATACTCTTAAAAACTAACTTATCTCTGCTTCTATTCTTATTAAGCTTAACTATAGTATTAATATAAGTAAAATCTACTTTATAGTTAATACTAATAGCCTTAGTTAGAGTGCTATTCTTAGTTAATATATTAATAATAAGTATATAGTTTCTAGATATAAAAGTAGCTTATAGACTAATATAAAGCTAAACTATAATACTAGGAAAAAGGAGTTAAGAGGTATACTTAAGGTTCTTAAATAAGTTTACTTTTATCTCTATAGTTATTACTTTATACTAAAAATAGATACTAAAACCCTTATTATTTAGCTTAATAGTACTGCCTCTAACCTACCTAGAGCTCTTATTATCTAATAGATTTTATAGATTTATATATTTAACTTTAAAGTTAGATACTTATCTAGAAGCTAGAATACTATAGCTAATAGATTATTTTATAAACCTAGTAAACTATTAGATAAGCTTAACTAAGATATTAAAGGAGAAATTAATAACTAGATTAATAAGTAAATCTTCTTTATAGACCTAATTACTATCTCTTTTTTTAATAAAGTATAGATAGATAGAGATAAAGTCTACTTTACTAAAATCCTTATTACTAAAGTTAATAATATTCTATAAGAGTCTCTAAGGCTTATAGATATCTCTAATACTATACTAAATAGCTCTTTATACTAGAATTACTACTTATACTAAATTACTTATTACCTTAGTATTTTAAGATAGCTAGATAGAATTAAGTCTAGTCTATACTATAAGTTTAAGGAGAAGGCTAGGAAGTTCTTCTTAAAGAATAAGTTATTATTTATATATCCTAGTATATATAAGCCTACTCTATAATAAGTTATAGATAATTTATAGACCTAAACTAAGCTTATTATAAAAGTATATTAAGAGAGTAGGTATAGAGAATATAATATAGTTATTAAATAGTTAGTAGAGTAGTATTACTAATATAGGCTTTATTAATAAGTTAGTAAATAAGTCTATATTTATAAAGATTATTAGAAATATAGACCTAGGTATATAGATAACCCTTACTATTTCTTAATATTCTTGGGGCTACTATTTATTTATATAGTGTTAGATATATAAAAGGTTAATAAATAGAATATAGTTAAAGCTTAATACCTCCTAACTAAATAGGTAGAGACTTAGTAAATATAGTAAGCTAACTCCCACCTTATTACTAAGTTTATATAAAAAGATATTATTTATTACTATAGACTCTATAATATACTTATTATTAATAGAGGCCTAGAGAATAAGGGTATAGTTATTAAATTTAACTATAAGTATAGACTTAAGCAAAAAGTCACTACTATCTATAATCTATATATTAATAAAACTATTAAAGTTAGCTACTAGACTATTATATATACTCTCTCTACTTAGATAAAGAATATAGATAAGAACTTCTAGCTATCCTTCTAAGTTATACTATTTACTAATAGGACTTCTATTAAGGCCTTAACTAGCTATAGCTTCTTCTACCTACTCTATAGATATAAAGCTATAACCTTAATAGAGACCTTTATACTAACCTAAAAAGTATTAATATAGAACTAGGTAATAATATCTAAGGAGAAGCTCTTTATATAGATAAAAGCTTTTAAATAGCTTAATAAGAACTATACTGCTATATAAAAGATAATTATAGCTTAGTATAAGTATATTAGAGATAGGTTTAATTACTAAAAACGCTATATCTTATATAGCTAGAAATTAGGAGTAGGTAACCTTATTCTAGTATTTAATATTAAGTAGTATATAGATAAGTTTTTAGATACTAAGCTTAACTATTATTAAAAAGGCTCCTTTAGGATCTATTTAAAGGCTCCTAATAACACTTTATATTAACTTAAGACCCTTATAGAAAAACCCCTTTATAGATTAACTTATACTAAAAACTACCTAAAGAAGTTTATTAAGGCTCTAGAAGGTTTTTAGGAGTTAGAAAATATTAACTAGTATAAACTTAACCTTATAAACTAACTTAATAAGATTTACTCTATTTATAGTTATCTCTATCTTAATAAAGGTAATAAAGAAAAAGTAGAGAAACCTTTTATAAACCTTAATAACACTAACTCTCTATTAATAAGTAATTTAGATAGTAATATTCTATAGTAGATTATATACTTAGTAATATATTTATAGGCCTTAAAGGAGGCTTTTAACTAAATAAGAGTAATATAGAAACTTTATATAAAGCTTTAGCTATTTAATCTAGTTAGGGATAGTTAGTATACTAAGATAGAAAATAATACTATATAACCTACTAGAATTAGCCCTACTATAGAGGATTAGGCTTTTTTATATCTATAATAGGTAAGGCTTATACTTCTAGAGAGGGCCTTACTATACTCCTACCTTAGTTACTTAGTTATAACTAACTAACTTAATATATTAAAACAGACTATAGAGATAATACTAAGGCTAGTCTACTTATACCTATATTATCCTGCTTACTATTTAAGTCTACTCTTATATCTTTATAAACCTAATCTTACTAATAAGGATAATATTAAGTCTAAGCACTATTATTATATTAGGGATTATACTGCTAAGAGTACTACTATACTTATAGTAAGTTCTACTATATAGAATCTATTAGGAGTATACTATAACTCTCTTAGTAATTAGTATGCTCTATTTCTCTCTATTACTACTTAGATATTCTATATCTTATTCTAAGAGACCCCCTCTTTATAGCCTCCTACCTTAACTAGATAGCCTTCTGCTTTAAGCACTAGGTCCTAACTTATTATTACTTAAAAAATCTTTAAGTTATAGTTTAACTTTAATAATTTAGCTATATTTATAATACCTAGCTAGTTATTTTTATACTATTTCTAGATTAAACTTCTATACTTAGTATTTTAAGGGAAGTATATCCCCACGCAGTATTATATTATTTTATAATATCTATCTACTTTCTTTAGTTTCTACCTCTATAGTAATTATTTATCTATTTTATATTTATAATAATATTCTTACTTCTAAATTAACTCTTTGCTTATCCTCTTATATAACTATAACTTTATATAGGTAGTTAGGTTAGTGAGTTTCCCTAGCTATAAATAGTTATATTACTAAAGAAACTAAAAATAAAGAAACCCTCCTATCTATATTTTAAGGTGCTCTACTATATTAGAAAAGTATTATTATAGCTAGTTAATTTTACCTAATTTACTAAGACTTTATATAGTTTTTTCTAATTTTTCTTGATTTTTTCTATATTATTTATATAGAGTATATATACTAAAGTATTCTAAGGTTAAATAAGGAGGATTTTATTTATTAATTATATTTTTAGGTCTATAAAGACTGCTAAGTATATAGAATATTATATTAATTCTTTCTTTTTCCCACTCTTCTCCTTTAAACCCTAGTTAGGATTTTAAGCTACTCTCTCTTATTAAGGATAGAGATATCTCAATTAGCTAGAGAGTAATTAATAAAAATAAATAGTAACCTAAATTTATACTTCTTTAGCTAAGCTTTATAATACTCTATTATAGTTTTAAACTCTAGATAAGTTACTTTAAACCTTATTATAGTCTGCTAGTTAATCTAGAACTAGATAACTACCCCCTTAAACTTACTGCTCTATTACTCTAGATTATCTATACTATAGCTAAAAGCCTTATAGTTTCCCTTAGAGTTAAAGAAATACTTAGAATCTTATTTATAGTAAAGATAGTTAGTATAAGTATTACTAAGTATACTTATATACTTAAAGTATAGCTTATAGATCTAAGCTTTAGTAGCCTTATTATAGAGAGAGTAAGTATACTATTTATAACTATTATAAGAAACTATATTATAATCTCTATCAGCTTAAATATAGAAGCTATAGCTAACCTTAGATTTATTAAGATTAATTATCTTTACTAACTAAAGTCTAAAAATATCTATAATTACTAAGATAATAAAGATATATCTATAGAATAGTAATCCCTTCTCTATTATACTTTAGTAATAAAAACTAATATAAGCTTTCTAGAACTAATAAATAATAATCTTATAGTTATCTAAAGATAGAACTTTTATATAAAAGTTTACTTTATAGTATAACTAGAAAAGCTCTAGAAGCTTAGATAAGTATTATATAAAGAATACTATAATTTATATAAGAAGGTTAGTAATATATAAAGTAAGAGCTAGAGAGATAAGTTTACTTACTATAAAGAAGTTAATAGAGAGCTTAATATATAGAGAAGAGTTATAGTCTCTCTTATTAAAGACTAGTTTATTTATAAAAAGCTAGAAGATATACTTTCTTAGCTAAGTTAGTATATAAGGATTATTAAATTTCCTAATAGAAGCTATAACTAATAAGTACTAAAAAAAGCCTAAGATTATACTTTATAGATATAAAAGAGGGATTACTGTTTCTATTATATTATAGAGAAAGAAGAAAAAGCTAGAGAGAGCTAGAAGAGGTCTAGTTATATAGCTTAGTTACTCTATCTCTTACTAAATTATTTACTTAAAGGGTTAAGCCTTTTTTATAGTTAAGATTAATTAAATAAGAAAAAGAGTTAACTTTTATAACTACCTTCTCCTACTATCTATTCTTATTCTATCTCTTTATTTTAGTTAGTTAATAATTAGTAACTAATAGCTTACTCTCTTTAATCTATATATAAATAAATACTTTATTCCTCTTAATATAAATAGATTTAACCTATTAATAATTAATTTAATATTATAGCTTAGCTTAATTTATATTTTAAGCTCTCTTTATAAATATTTAATTATAAATTCCTACTCTAATCTATACTTATTTATATATAACTCTTCTTTATAATATTATAGATCTTTATCCTCCTATATTACTTATATATTCTTCTCTTCTTACTAAAAGCCTTAATTAAGTCTATAATTCTCTCTATTTACTCTATTCTTAATAATATCTTTATCTAAGAGTTTCCCTACTAAGATTACTAATATTTAGGTTAAGGAAGTATTTCTTATTATTACTTTAGAGAAGTTTTCTTAGAAATAAGATAAATAGAATAGTAAGCTCTTAGAGACTATAGTTATATTTATTAACTCTATTCTCTTTAAAAAAACTCTAAATATCTTAGCTATAAGAATTAATAAGTAGTACTTAGCTAGGTAGATACTTTCTTTTTACTCCTAATTCCCTCTTAAGCTAAATAAAAACCTTAAATATAAAGAGCTTTAGTAACTTTATTCTAGTACTTTTATAGCTTAACTCTATATTTATCTCTAATAGCCTTAATTTATTAGGTCTTAATAACTAGGTTAGGCTAAAGAAAATAAAAAAGAGTTAGCTACTATAGTTAACTTATTTAATCTATAAGAAACTATTTAGACTAAGACTTCCTCTTTAGTCTCTAATATAGAGATTAGTTTCTAACTTCTTATTTATAACCTCTTTAATAAAATTAGCTTTATTAAATAATACTATATCTTTATTAATACTAAGATTAAAGATAGTAAAGCTACTATATAAAAAAGCTAGCTTACTATACTTATTCTCTAATTACTAACTAAGGAAAGTATTAGTAAGGAGGTGGTTTTCTACTTTACTCTACTTATTAACTAACTTTTAAACTTTTTTTACTTTTATAATAACTTTTAGTATAATAGAAAAGCAGAATTATATCTTAAAATACTAATTAGGTTTATAATAGCTATTTATAAGCCTCTTAATAATATAATATTTATTTTTAAGTACTTAGTTAAAGTTATTTAAGTATTCTAACTCTAAAAAGAGTAGCTATAGATATTAAGTATACTTTACCTTAAGTAGCTTTATTACTATATATAATTAAGTTTAGCTAAGTACTAAACTAGTTCTTTCTTTAAAGAGATCTTTAATATATAGATAAATTAAATTACTTCTAAGTTTTATAATAGAAATCTAGAGATAGATAGTATAGTCTTTCTAACCCTATTAAGAACTATTAATAGAGCTAAGTATATTAATAAGATTATCTCTCTGCTATATAATAAAAAGATTTAGAAAATAATTTATACTTAGAACTTTATAGTTTCTAACTCTATATCTATAGATAGATTAACCCTAGTATAGCTCTATCTTAGATATCTTAAAATACTTAACCTTAACTCTAAAATATGTATACCTAATATATAGGTTATAGAAGCTTTTATATCTATTAATATACCTATTAAGCCCCTTATAAACCTAAATCTAAGTTTATCTAAGAACTATAATACTAAGATAAGAGATATTATTAATAATTACTCTATAGTTAATACTATATAGAACTATATCTACTAAAATAAAATTATTACTACTATATACTAAGAGAATAGATAGATAGGAGAGAGAGCCTTTAACTTTTATAATAATAAGCCTTCTCTTTACTTAAGTCTTAGTTCTTACTATACTAATAACTCTAGATAGCTAGTCTATATTAATAACCCTTATAGTAGTCTAGAATCTCTAGTTATAGGCCTAGCTAGTAATCTAGAACTACTAAAGAATAAGATAGAGAAAAAAAGGGTACCTAACTAATATATTAAGTTAAGTAAGAATACTATACTATCTTTATAAATCTAATTCTATTATAGGTTTAATATAACTAGAGAATAGACTAAGTAGCCTCTATTAGTTACTTAATACTACCTTACTTATCTCTATAATATTTAAGGAAGACTAGTAACTAGAGCCTATCTTAAAGCAGAAGAAATTTATTACCTTACTAAGTTTAATATATATAAGTTAGGTAAATATATATAAACTCTAGGAAGATAAGTTACTTAATAAATAAGAGTAGTACCCTCTCTTAGTAAGCACTAGGTCTTAATATAGTTAATTTTAGATATTTATTATAATCTACTTATTTAGTTAGATATTACTATCTTTTATATTTAGTATAGTAATAACTACTAAGTAATAATAATAGTAAACTAGAAAAGAGAAACTACTTACTATACTAACTTAATTTAGAGCAGAGATTTTAATAAACTATTTATATAAACTATAAAGAACCTCTCTTAATACTATAAGCTTCTTAGAGCTCTTATTAATATTTATATCTTTTTTTAGAAAACTGCTATAGTTAGATCCTAGCTCTAATAGCAGGATTTATAGATATATAGTCTTAGAGTAATAGATTAGGTTAGAGCCTATATTTATAAGGGTATTATTAATAGTATAGTATTAGTAATAGTTAGGGAAGGGGTAGTAAAAAGAAATTAATCCTAAATTATTACCTAATATATCTTAAAGATTATAGCTAAGTTTATAAAATACTCTATACTCTATAGTAATAAACCTTTATAGATACTCTAGGTAGACCTCCTTATAGCAGAGTTATATAGTAATATTAATAAGATATAGCCTCTAAAACCTAGAATACTCTTTTTTCTACCTCCTCTTAAAGTACTAAGGCTTTTTATAAAAACTTTTACTTTATACTATATAGAAGGCTAGGTTAATAAGCTTAATAGTAAAGAACCTACCCCTTATTACCCTAGTAGGACTAGCTTCTATACTATTATAGATCTAGACTTACTAGCTTTTAGTTTCTATAATACTCTATTACCTCTTAATAATAATAACTCTAGCTTTATAGACCTAGGTTTAACTCTATCTAACCTTTTTATTTTACTAGCTAGACTGCTTAATATTAGATAAGATATAACCTCTTTATACCTCTCTACTCTAGCACTATACTAAACTATTATTACTAGTAAATATTCTCTATATCTAGCTTTATTTAATATTCTTAAGTCTATCTATAATAGCTATAAAGACTATATTATAGAGTAAGTTAACTACTAGTAATAGATTAAAGATAATATCTCTAAGAGTAACTATAGTTACTACTTTTTATAGCTACCTAGCTAGTATAGTTAGGGATAATATAAGTGAGGTTTATATTAAAATAAGGCTTATAAATCTATAGAGAATAAGCCTAGATAAAGAAGGCTAGAATAGTATAACTATAGAAAGAAGTAATTAGGTCTATAATAACTTAGAAGGAGTAATTAAGCAGTATAGAGAATACCTTTTCCTTTATAAATAGTGGTTTTTATTTATATAATTTTTCTTTAGTATATAGTCTTCTTTATAAGGTGTTAAGGTAAGACTATAGGGGATAATTAAGATAGAGTAGTATAGATAGCTTAGTTTAGAGAGTGTTTAGATAGATATATTAATTAGTATATTATAGCAGAACTTTTACCTTATTAAGGGCAGAGAGGAGAATAGAAGATTATTATTAGTTAGTATTACTATAGTTTATCTTATTATTTAGAAGCTTTTATTACTTTTACTTAATAGATTATATCTATAATAAGGTTATTATACTTAGAGAGATTCTTTTCTTTATTCTAGAGCCTCTAGATATAAAGCTATAATATTATGATATTTCTATATAAGTGTGTGGGAGTATATAGTTTTATTATTTTTATCTTAAGTTTCTCAGCCTATTTCACTAGTTATTACTTAGTTATGCTAAGTGCTAAATAAAGTATTATAATTCCTTAGTTATAAGGACTCTCCTTAATTTTAGGGTTAGTGCTAAGTAGATTAAGGTAGTTACTAAGCTATTATTTAGTTATTCTGACTTAACTAGTCTCTCTAGTTAGTGTTATTATAGCTTTGCTAATTTTAAGGGGGGTGTTAAGAATATAATCTATTTTAATAATTCTAACTTTATAGAGCTAAGCTCTGCTATTACTAGGTCTAGAGCTATTAATACTAAGCTATTATATAGATCTAAGACTAATAGAGAGATTACTAGTAATTATTTAACTATTAGTTATAACTACTTAAAGGCTAATTATTCTAGGCTAGGTAATTTAAGATATTTACCTAATATAATATATAGAAAGGAGGTGCTAGAAGTGCTAGAAACTATTATTAAGAAATAAATAGTTAAGGGGTGGAGCTATTTAGTATATTTAGCCCTAAAAACATATAGCTAAAACGCTATATTAGGAGTGCATCAATAGAGATTCTATTATTCTAATCTATAAGTATCTACTTAACTAGGTGAAATTACTCTTACTTATAGTAAATCTAATTAGCTTTATGCTAGTTTCTTAGGACTTATTAAGTATTTATTACTATATTATAGGTAGCTACTAGGCTTAGGGCTTTTATAGTAGCTCTATTTATAGTAGCTTTATAAAGCTTTTTATTAGCTAGTTTATTAATAAATTATTAAATTAGTTATCTTAGAATTATTTCCTTAGCCTTATTAGGTGCTTATAAGTCTATAATAGGGTCTAAGCCTCTAGATTAGTATAGTGTTGCTCTAGCTTTGCTATAATAAGCTTATAGAGATTTCCTGCTGTTCTGCTTAAGGGTAGTAATATTAATAGTTTCTTTAGGACTATTATTTAATTAGGGAGGAAATTGCTTATATAAAGCTTGCTCTAGCTTAGCTCTATCTAAAAGAGATACCCCTCCTTCTATCTTAGTATATATAATAATATCTACTAGCTATAGTAAGTTATCTAAGAATATAGTAGTAGGGCTATTATAGAATATATTAATAGCCTTAATAACTTAGGCTAGAACTTAGTTAGAGTTTAAACCTACTTTCTTAAATTTAAAGAGTAAGTAAGTTAGCTATCTAGTTATTAATCTATTACTAAAAGAGGGGAAATCTATAAAGTTAGGTATTAAAGATATTTAGTTTTAATTATATAGTATAGAGTGGTAGTAACTTTAGTAAGTTTAATAATTATAATCTAAGTTAAGGTAGCTAGATATTTAGCTCTAAGGCTCTTAATTTTAATAGTTATATCTACTACTATAAATATCTCCTTAAGAACTATCTTAGCTCTAAGTCTAGTGGGTAGCTCTAAATAGTTACTAACTTACTATTATAGAATAGAGTGTTATATTAATAAAGGCACTAGATAGCTTTCTGTTCTAACTAGGTTATTTAGAAGGGTGGTATAGACTAGAAGGGAAAAAGTATAAGTATAAGTAAGTATTCTCTTTAAGAGGGAGCTAGTAAGGTCCTTTTAGGTTACTACTAAAAGGTAATTAACTATATAATATTAAAGCTAAATCTTTAGTATTATTAATAGATTATAGAGTATTTAATTAGTTAGTATCTATAGAGGTTTTCTTACTAATTAGAGCTATTTTATAGTTAGATTTATATTTAGTTATTTACTCTAAGAGTTAAAGGTTTTTTAGTATAGCAGTAATAGATAGTATAGAGTCTATAGTTATAGTTCTAGTTACTTAGTGGTAAAGGTAAATATTAGCCTTAGAGTCTTAGCTCTAAGAGGTATATTTTAGTAATAAAGATTAGTATTTAGGAAAAGTTAATAAGCTTAATCTTTAAGATATTATAGTTAGTAATATCTAAGTAGATTCTAATTAGTCTTAATTTTTAGTATAGTTAAATATATACTAAACTAAGTATAGATATATATTATTACTTAGTAGTTATCCTAGTGATAATATCTTAGTTTTTAGTAAGTAGAGTTAATCTAATTATATAGTATAGTTTTAGGATAATACTCTTTAATAATAAAGGTTAGTGTTTAATATCCTTAAGTTAGGGCTAATATTCTTAGGCTCTAGATTAATAAAGTATAGTTAGATTTCACTTTCTTTAATTAGAGTAGTATATATAATATTAGTAACCTATTAATAGCAGCAATCTTATTAAGTAATTAGAATAGAGCAATTTACTCTAATAGAGGAAAAAGATATAGTTAATTTTCCTTAGATTTCTAGAAGGGAAGACTAGAAAATTAGTGCAGTTTATATATACTAAAGGTGGGGATCTTAAAGTGATATATAAAAGTGTTATTTTAGCTAAGATCTAATAGGTTATACTCTTCTGAGCTAAGTATAGAGATTTATAGCCTCAGGCCCCTATTTCTAAGGTGGGGAAGTTGCACCCACCTGCACCTTAAGTATATTAGAGATAAGACAGATAAGTATATACAGACCCTAAGGTCTATATAACTAATATCGCCACGCAGCTGTGGGCAGGTATGGGTATATACTAAGGTTTAGCATAGATATATTAAGTTAAGTGCTACTTACTGCTTTTAACCTAAATAATATTACTTATCCCTCCTAAATATTACTTATTTTTAGCACCCTCCACTCTATGCTAATCTTTCTAAATCTATTTTAGTCTTCCCTTCCAGAAACCTAGCAGTAATAGCTTTATTACCTACTATATATTAAAGCTATTTAGAGCTGAGAATTTAGCCTAAATTGCTATTATACCTACTATAGTAGAGCTAGTAACTACTTAATAAGATATAATAACTATACTATTTAGACTATACTATTTAGTCCTAAATAAATAGCACTAAGCCCCTATTTAAAACTATAGCTATAGAGCCTTACTATATTAACCCTTTATGAGAGTTAGAGTTAATACTGCCTATAGGCCTTTTTTAATCTATATAGCTATATTAATACTATATAAACTAAAATTAAGCACTTTAATTAGCACTAAATAAATAAAACTAAAGATATATTAAAGAATATCTATGCTAAATATAGACTTCTAAAACCTCTATTATTAAGCCTAGTAGCCTATAGAGAGGCTTATTAAGACTAAACTAGAGGGAGTATAGCTAGGTAAAGCAGAATAGATATATATATATATATATATATAGAACTAATAGAGCGTATTTATAAGCTAGTGATAATAGTATAGATTAGAGCAGAATATTTATAGCTAAGAGAGGCTAGATTTAGGCTTATTTAATGCTTATATAGTTTATTTAGGTTATTTAAGGATATTATAAAATATTATAGGCAATAACTTATTAGTGGTAGATATATATATAGGCAGGTATAGATATATACTAAGGTTTAGTATAGATATATTAGGTTAAGTGCTACTTACTGCTTTTAACCTAAATAATATCACTTATCCCTCCTAAATATTACTTATTTTTAGCACCCTCCACTCTGCGCTAATCCTTCTAAATCCATTCTTAAGGAACCAAGCACTTAGAGTGGGGGGCAATTATAAGAGACTGGCTTCTGTTAGCTAGCCTATATAAGCGCATGTGTGGTGCATTCCGGCACAAAGTGCGCGGAATGGCGGATCTTTTATGCATAGCGCAATTAGTTATTATATTGCTGCGGCACACCACCCAAAGCGTTATATTTAGTAATCTCTTTATATAAATTATCTATAGTAATATAGATTGCTTTAGCTCTAGCTATAATATTTAGTAAAAGTATTAAGTTATTATTAATATATAGATAAGTATTAAAGATAAGGAGGGTAGAGATAAAACTATTAGAGCTAGTAGTATTATTAATAGCTTTAACTACTATTTAGAGAGTAAGACTAAGCTTAATATAGAGGACTTCTTATTATATAATAATATAGATATACTAAAGTAGTCTATAGTATTATTTTGTTTTATTAATATAGTAGTAAGCTTTAATAAATATAACTTTAACTATAATAGCTATAGATTTAGTATTATTTTTAAAGGTTTTAGTAATCAAATTTAAATTAATATCTATAATAATATAATTAGGTAGTTCTTAGTAAATATAAATCTAGTAGTGATAGAGGGTTTTCTAAGTAGTTTTTGCTTAGAGATTAAGCAAAAGGTGAGTAGTATTAAAGCTAGTAGTAGTATTAATAATATATAGAGTTACTTTACTCCTAAGGTATATAATATTATAGATAATTTTATAATTAAAGTAATAATTATCTTTTAGTAAGAATTTAAAGCATTAGAGTGCTTTAGTATTTAATTAGCAGTATTAATAGATCTTAGTTAGCTACTTAATTACTATAGTTTAAATAGAATAACTAATATAGTAGAGAAGAGTAGCTAACTTAGTAATAGAGGGGTAGCTAAATTAGTAGTAAAGGTGCTAAAGTTTAGTATTTATTAAATAGCTAGCTTAAGCAAAACTCTCCTTATTATTAAGAAAAAGCTAGATATAACCCTATTTATAAATAATAGGGGTAATAGTTTTGCTCTATAGTAAATAGTTATAGAGATTATTAAAATAAATACCTAAATAATCTATATTATTTAGATAGAGGAGAAAAGGGATATTAGAGAGCACTAAATAAAATATTATTTAACTAAATATAGTATTTACTATAATAGCACTAAATAAATCTTTATAAGGTTTATTACTAAAATATATCCTTATCTAGCTAGTATTTGCTTTATTTATCTTAACTAATAGATAAAAATATTATAAAGCAATAACTTACTATTAACTAGCAGTAAAGACTTTAGTAATACCTAAATCTAGTATAATACTCTAGAAAACTTCCTTAGAGTATCTGCTATTAAGTATAAATAACTATATAGAGGTAGAGATTTTAGGCAAAATAAGCTATATTAGGAGCAAAAGGGGTGTGGGATTAATAGTAGGGTTAAAACCTATAACTATATAGAAAGCAGCTTAGTTTAGATAAATTAGTTAACTTATTGCTATTAACTATAAATATAGTATTAGTAATATAAATAGTAAATTTATAGAGTAAATTAGGCAGAAATTTAATATCCTAATAGTAATTCTATAAATATTACTTAACTTTATTATTAATGTCTAAAGTAGTAATAAGAGGGTCTTAATTATTATTATTACCTTTAGAATTAAGTAGAAAGGTATTAAAGTTATCCTTAGTTAAGTTTTAGGAGTACTTAGACTTAAACTTATTAAACTCCTAGGTATATTTATTAACTAAGTGCTTCTATAAATAATAATTAGGCTTATAATAAATCTAGCAATATCTAGGGCTATTATAGTAGTTATTATATATTAACTAATAATATAGAGGAGATTTTTATTAATTTAGCTAGATTTAGCAAAATTTGCTATAATTAGGGCAGTTTTAGCAGAAATTACACTATTAATTACTATTTTAGAAATATTAATCTATATATATTATATTAAATTTATGAAGGTCTTTAAAAGCTATAAATTAGGTAGTAAGGCTTTAATTAAAGCAGAAAGCAGTACTAATAGATAAATAAAGAGTATTATATAGGTCTTAAAGGCTTATAGAGCATTTATAGAGAGCTAGTTTATACTTATAAACTCCCTAATAGATATTATAGATCTTATATTATAGAAGGGTATTATTAATATTATATTTCTTACTAAATATAGACTTAATAGTAGAGAGGATATTAAATAGAATTTTAAGGTTTTTAGTAATAGATTTACTAAGACTTTTATATATAAGGTTAGATAATATAGTATTATTATATAGTTTCTTATTAGTAATATAAAACTCTTTAGTTTTAAAGTAATTCTTTAATTATTTAATAATCTTAATATATAGAGATTAAGGGATCTAGTTTATAATATAGTAGAAATAGTATTACTAAGTATTACTCTTTAATATTAGGGGAAAAGCCTTAATATATTACTATAGAGAAATACTAGCTTTAGTATAATAATCTTTAAGAATAAGTAATTTAAACTCTAAAATATCTATCTCACTATTACTATACTTAAGATCTTTATTATTATAAAAGTTTATAAAATTAGTAAGTTAGTATAAGGAAGGTACTTCCTTAGGTAGCAGTATTTAGATATATAAAGAAGGGTTCTAATTTTGCTTAAAATAGACTTATAAAGTATTTTAAATACTCTAAAAGGGATTAGGGTTTAGAACTAGAGTAAATTTATAAAAGGATTTAGTAAGTTTAGAGTTAATAATAAAGCTTTAATAAGTAGGAGAAATAGATACTATTAAGGCTTTTAGTAGCTATAAAGAGGTAGTTAGAGTTAGAATAGAGTTATTAATATCTTTAGTAATTTTAGTAAAGAATTTAAGGTCTTAGGTATACTCTTTAATAAATAAGGAGTATTATAACTTAACTTTAGTAAAGTTATTACTAATCTAAAAATAGTAAAATAATTATTTAATAATATTAATAAGGTTATTCTTTATTTAGTTAGAGTTAATAATAATAAATACTCTATTAGTAATAAGAGCTTTATAGAGAGCCTTAGTAGTAAGTAAGTCTATAAAGTTAAAGACTTTAGTAATATTCTAGAAATCTTTCTTAAAATAGGTTTATAGTTATAGACTATAGATACCCTACTTAGTATACTTTATAATATAGTAGGTAATATAGTTTATAATCTTTACTAAGTTAGTCTCTTCAGTATTAAAATCCCTAATTTTACTATATATATTAAAGTTAATAATAGTCTTAAAATTATAAAAAATAGAGATAATAGAGTAATATTAAGCTTAAGTAGGGAAAGTAGGAGAGATATCTTTAGATATAATAAAAAGGAGAAATAGTAATTATCTATAGAAGAATTTAAGTCTTAAACTTATATTAGTATTTTATATATAGATATCTTTCCTAAGCTATAGCTTTAGATATTAATCTATATATTAAATAACTTATAATTATCTATATTCTTTAATAAGTAGAAATATTTAAATATTAAACTTATATTTATACTTTAAATATAAATACTTTCTCTAAGCTATAGCTTTAGGTATTAATCTATTTATTAAGTAACTTATATTTATTTATACTTTTTTAGAAATTTAGTATTTTCTTTTCTTAAATAAAGCTTTCTAAGTTAGGCTTTCTTTATAAAGGCACTTCTTAAAAAGGAAATAATAATACTTACTTCCTAAAAAGAACTTTCTAAAGAGGAAATAAACTTAGAAGGGGTTTATTAAATAAAAGAGAAGTTATTAAATATAAAAGGAGTTTATTAATATATTTCTTAATTTTATTAACCCTTAGAGAGAATACCTTAATAAGAGGATTATCTCTTCTTCTTATTTATACTTATTCTTAACTTTTATAAAGAGATTCTTAAGTTATCTAGTTAAGATAGAAGAAATAGAAGAAAAGAAAGGAAAATTTAGAGTTAAAATAATATTATTAATTAATTTAGGCAGTTTTTAATAAAAACTTAGTAGATATCTTTTTACTTTAGAAAAATAGATATTAATAACTATAAAGCTAATTAAGATAGATTTACTAAATCTTTATTATTAATAAATTAACTATTAGTTAAAAGCCTTTTTACTACTTACTATAACTTAGATATAATTAATATAAAGTTTTAGGTAGGGAGACTAAAGTATCTTAGAAATAGTAAATATAGAAGAGAGGTTATTAAGATATAAAGAAGAGAGAGTTATAGTAAGAATAAAGAGTTATTTAAAGTAAGAAAGAGAAAGTAGAGAGAAATAAAGTAAAAGTAGGTAATAAGTAGAATTAGTAGCTTAAAATTAGAGAGTTTAAGCTAGATAGTTATAAATAAACTAAGTTAGACAGTTATTACTAAACGTAAAGCTATAATATCCTAAATATCTCAGAATAGATAGAATAAAGCTATAAAGTTATATAATTAATATAATCTTACTATAATTATAACTTTTAGTAAAAGAATTATAGTAAGATACTTTAATAGGTTATTAAGGATTTATTACTACTTTTCTATAGCAGGCAGTTAGAGCTTATTACTAATTAATAGATTATTACTATTATTTTTATAAATAAGAGGTTAAGATAAAGAGATTTAGTAATAAGAAAGGAGGAAGAAGGAGAGGGAGGGTAGTAAGGTTAGTAAGTATATATTAAAATATATTAAAATATACTAAATTTGCTAAATTTGCTAAAAGGACTTATAGAAGGTTAAAATTAGCAAAACTAGTGATTTTAAGATTAAATAGAGGGGGGAGGAGATTTCTTTTTTTAGAGAGATTTTAGAGGCTCTAAAAGGTAGTAACATTATTAGTAATATAGCATTATAGAAGGGGTAGGGTTTTAGTAGAGCTGCAAAAAGCAGAAGAGACTAAAAGAGGGTAGATATAAAGGGGAAAGTATATAATTTTACTATATAATAAAAGATTATAGTTATTAATTATAATAGTAAAGGTAATATTATTATAGAGTAATCTATAGTTATTAATAATAGTAAGGAATCTAAAACTTTACCTATAATATTAGTAATAACTTTAGAGATTAAAGATTAACTATAGAGACTAAATACTTAGTAATTAAAGCTAGTCTCTCTATTAGTATAATAATCTAAATAAGAGGAGGCCTAGGACTATCTAAGTAGTAAATAATTATTAAATAGAGGTTTAGAAGATAGAAGCAGAGGCTATATACTTAGCTATTAAATCTAAAGTCTCTCTTAGCTAATATTTAAAACCTAAGGAATAGAATAATTAAGATAAGGAAAATATCTCTTTAGTTATTTATATAACCTTATTAATCTATAGTTATAAGTAATATAATAATAAGGTTATTTATTATAATTATAGATAGTATAATATTAAAGTTAACTACTAATTACTAATTTAGTTTTCTAAAATACTAATATAGTAAAGAGAGGGGTTAGATAGAGCATAATATTAGTTTAAGATATATATATTAAGAAGAGAGATATCTAGAGAGTAGTTAGTATAAAGAAACAATATAGATAGTTAATAGAGGCAGACTATATAATATTAGAGGTTATATAACTGCTTACCTAATTAGATTATACCTATTCTAGCACCAGGCTATAAATCCTAGTAGAGGTTAGAATCTAACCTATTAAGTAATATAGGTAATTATTCCTATAATAGCACTTCTACAGTATTTATTATTCTTTAGTTTTTATTTTTTAGTTATAGTAGATACTTATTATTATAGATCTATCTTATCTATAGCTACTTTAAGGGTATAACCTAGTTCTATTAAAGTTTTAGAAATATCTTACTCTATATAAATATTTAGTAAGTAATTAGTCTAGATACTCTAGGCTATAGAGCTATCTTCTACTTATATAGTTTTATACTTATAGTATAGCTAAATATAGCCTACTAGAAAGGTAGCCTTAAATAAGGTCTATAGTACTTAGTAGCACTAGAGCAATAATAAATTATATTATTTATTTTTATTTATATATTTTAAAGAGTAGTTATACCTTTCTCTATACTTCTTTATATTTATAAATATACTCTATAGAGCTATAAAAAATACTATTAATAGGGTCTCTAGAGAAGTTATTAGTTTAAAATAAGCATTTATATAGATAGGAGTATTATTTATTTCTAGTATAGTAGCAGTAGCTAGAGCTATTAGACTCTATAATAGTAATAATATAGCTATATCTATATTCTTTAGTACTATAGCTTCTAGATCTTCTATATACTTATTAATATAGTTATTATACTTAACTACTTTATCTATTTCCTTATTAATATCTTATAGAGTAGCTTATATATAGCTCTTACTAATTAGCTAGTTAATCTACTTTTATATTATAATAAGGTCTATATACTAAAACTCTTTAGCAAGTCTCTTTAAGTTATTATTAAAAAGCTTCTTTTTATTAAAATTAATATTATATATACTAAATACTTCTATATATAGTAGGTTCTATATATAAAATAAGTTACTAAATATATAGCTTATTAGAAACTTAATAAATATATATAGTATAAGCCTTTTATAGTATTATTACTCAAGTTAAGCTTTCTTTATTATAGTAAATACCTTATAGCTATAGATATATAGGTATAAGAGGTTAAAGTATATATAATTAGTAAACTTACTTACTTAGAAGTGTTTATAGAATAGCTTATAGAGTATTTACTAGCCTCTTACTACTATAGATATATAGTTATATAGATAGATAGATAACTTTATTATCTCAGACTAAAGTATATTTAGTAGCTTTATGCTTATTACTATAGCTCTTATATACTCCTTAATTATAGTATCTACTTATTCTACTCTACTATTCTATACTTAAGTATTAGTAGCAGAGAGCTTAAGGTAGATATCTTAGGCCTTAATAGTAGTAATAATATATAGATACTTTATAAACTTAAGGTCTATTTTAATTATCTTTATATATACTCTATACTATATTAAGAGTATTATTAAGTAATTCTTAATTACTATAAAAAGTTTATTTATTCCTTACTTTATAAGGTAGAAGTCCTAGATATATATTATAGGTTAATCTATTATAAAAAGCACTAGGTAATACTCTTTATAGCCTTTATTATAGTTATAGAAGTCTAGAGTAATATATTTACCTAGCTCTATATATTTAATAAACTCTTATAGCACTTACTATACTTAGTAGTAGACTTTACCTATACTATAGATATTATAGTTAATTATTATAATAAGCTTACTCTCTTAAGTAAGGCAGACCCCTCTTATACTATTTAAGAGATATCTAATAGCTTCTAGGCCTAGATATCTAAGGCACTAGTACTATATTATAATACTACTATAGATAAGTTATTACTTTATTATTATATTATATATATATATATATAATACTTTAATAGTAGTTACTAATTATTTATAAGGAATATAATACTTATCTTATTCTCTTTTTTATATAGTAAAGCACTCCCTAAGGTCTCTCTATACTTAAGAACCTATTAATAATACCTCTTATCTAATATATAGAGATATATATAATCTAATCTTTATAGATAGTTATTTTATAGACTTATATTCTATTAGATATTATATTAGTATAGCTTTCTAAGTAATATAAGGTTATTTATAAACCTATAGCAAAGTACTATATTATATAGTTATAGATATATTATTTTTTTTACTATACTCTTTTACCTTAATATTAACTATACTATATTTCTTAATAGAGATCTAGTATATACCTACTTATAGAAAGTTATTAAGAACTACTTCAGTAAGTATAGTAAACTATATAGTATTATTAAATATATATATTATTACTCTAGAGTTTAGAATTATAGAGTTATAGAGTTAGTAGTTAGTTAGCTATATATAGAATATAGACTTAAGAGTCTCTCTATAATAACTATATAGTTATTAGTTATCTATATATACTTTACTACTTAGTTTAAGCTTATAAATATACTTAGTAAGGTTCTTATTATTATTAATATACTTCTTTACTAAGTAGTAAAGAGATTTATTTCTCTAAAGGTACTCTAGATATAGCTCTTTATATATAATTTAGTATCTAGCTAATATATAGTAGCTATAATAAGCTAGGCAGAGGCTTTTCTTATTTCTTATTTATATAGTTATAGATACCCTTTTATAGTTTTTAAGTATAGTAGGTTGCTCTCCTCTATATAGTTAGTATATAGCAAGCTTTTGCTTCTTAGATACTTCTAAGTTATTCTTAGAAGTAGCATTCTTATTATCTCTTAATATAGTAGAGCTAAGTACTCCTTAGCCTATTTTAGTATATAGATTAGCTATCTTAAATATATTAAGGGTAACTTAAGTATCTTTTAGTATATTTTCTATTATAAAGAAGCCTATATTTATATATAATTATATAGTTATTTAATATATATAGATCTAGGTATCTAAACTACTATTACTAAGAGCTATTATAAAATCTATAAATTACTAGTTAGGCTTTTTTATTTATAAAAAGCTACTAATCTATACTTTAGTAATAGCTTTTTTCTACTTTATAAGCTATTTCTCTATATTATACTTTATAAATAGCTTTTTATATATTAAGAGGCTTAGGGTTATAATATAGCTACTTCTAGCTATAGCTTTATATTTATAAGTATTAATACTAATACTCTTATAAAGTATATATATCTAGTAGTTAATATCTTTATCTATAGTATAGTATAGATATAGAAGATCTAGGTAAATATTATTATAGATCTAGTCTTAGAGTATATATTATTACTTCTTATATATTTTATAGTACTTATCTCTAAATATATAATCTACTTAGTAAGCTTAGTATAGTTTATAATTTACCTTAGATAGGTCTATAATTATATTAATATATATAGTAGTTATATTATTAGTTAGTAGTATAACTACTATACTATTACCTATACTATCTATAGAGTAGTTAGAGATATTTAGTATAGTTAGCTCTATAACCTTATCTTTAAAATAGCTTTATAGCATACTATTTATATTTAGAATAGTAGTATATAGATTAATACTATTTTATAGCTTAAGACTAGATATCTTTATATATAGGAGGTTAATCTAGAGAATCTAGTTACTATATCTTTATAGCTAAAAAATAATTATAGTAGTTTTTATTTTATAATTAAGTTTTTAGAGTAGTATTTATAGTATAGACTATTAATTATTAAATTAGGCATAATTATATATATATTTATAATACTATAGTATGTGTTATAATTCTATATATTATTCCTTATTTAGGTATATCCTAACCCCTTTTTCCTGCGCGCACCCTAGTTGCAGTTAGCGCGCCCGGGCTGCTTCAGACCCGCGCGCAGAGCCGGACTAACGTTGCGCCCGACTCGCACTGCGCGTTCCGGACCCTACAATCTGACACCAGTCGCACCCAGCGCGGCCGGGCCGCTTCGGGGCCGCGCGCAGAGCCGGGGACAGTTAGCCCGACTCCAACCGCACGTTCCGGACCCTCCAACCTAACAGTTAGCAAGCCTACTCACGATCCTGCCAGCGACCCAATAAAACCTCTTGCACGTCTAGTAGTTGACTTAACATCATCTTCCTCATAAGCATTGCATGGAAGCAGAGGGTATCTGGCAACTTCAAAGTATTATGTAAGTCGTAATCGGATTGTATCTATCAAGTGTGGAGCAGCCGCCTGGCTGATTGCTAGCTAATCTAGAACTAATGAAGAAGGGGCGGGCGCAATAGAAAGCTAATCACCATTACTTCGGCCAATATCGGACACACCGTCACATAGTATTCATGCCTTTTTGGGGTTTGTTTTGGCGCTTGCGACAGCGTCGCATAAGTCTTCAATGCCTTTCTCAAGATCATGCGTCGACTTGAGAATTGCTGACATCCTCTTGATAGTGCTCCTAATACTGTGGAGTTGTGAGGTGAGCTGCAACGGTGTCTGATGCGCAGCTGAAAACTTGACGTTCAGGCTAGAGGCATGGTTGGCTTTGACCAACATATCTCGCAACGATGCCTCCTCTTCAATAGCTTTCAGTTGCAACGTGGTGAGAGCTTCTCCCGCGATCGAAAGATTGTGCGCTGTGTGCTGGAGTGCTCGTATTTTCCAGCGTATCATGCGCTCACCTTCGCGACAGAGCTGTCGCTGCCGTCGTCCGAGGTCGTAGAATTCGGAAAGGAATTTGCGGGCAAATGGGACCTCATCATCGGGCTCTCTGTCGTCCTGCTCTTCGTCGTTGACTTCGTCGTTACAGTCTTCGAGATCAGGGGTGTCATCGGCGATCAGTAAGCTCTCCCAATCCACTACTTCAAGCCCGAGAAGGACAGCAAGCATTCGCCGCCATAGTCCCATGTGTAGCTTGGGAATCGGCATGTTTGCCAAAGTCAAGACTGCTGCAGCGAAAGCCATCACACCAGAATCTTTAGCTCCAGCATGGTCGGCCACTGTGATCGCCACTGGATTGCGTCTAAGTCTCGGAGTTGCGGGTAGGTAGAAGTTGATGAATTGACCGATGGCTTTGTCCGCGTAGTCGAGGTCTCTCTTGTTGGCGGCGGAAAAGGTATAGCACCCAACGATTTTCGCAACAAGTGCATCTTTGCGGACGAAACCGCAGATCAGTCCACTCTCCGGGACCATTACGGGAATCAAAATGAAGCGACAGCTTGTGACACTGCCGGGTCCGAGTGCAACATCCGCGCTGACCTCGTAGCCTTCCTGCATCAACATTGCTTCCAGATGACTTGAGTCAATGAACCCAATGTCTGGGCCCTGTGAGTCACAGATATCGGCCAAGGCTTTGTCAACTAGCGCAGCTCGGATTGGTTGGTCGTGTTGCAGAACCGCGGCGGACTCTTCCTGGCTTACCAGAGAATGGTGTCTTGAGCGGCGTTGCCGCTTGGGTGACGGGGCTTCGGCCATTGGATGTGACGTTGTCCAGCTCTTGTAGCTGCTTGAGGCAGGGTTGGAGATGTCTTGGTAGTCTAGGGTGGTGGAAGCGGACCCTTTCACGCGACTGTTGGTGCTCAGACTCACACGCAGCTCTGGTGAGCCGATCAGCGAGTCCGAAACCGGAGGTTCGGAATTTGGAGGGATGAAGTTTGGGAAATCGTCTTCGTCGTCAAATTCCTCGGGGCCTTGGTGGTCAACATGTGCCTCATCAACTGACGATTCAACGACAGTTGAGTCAACAGACTCGACAAGAGCGGAGTGTACGTGTCCCGCGAAAGTGCTCAAGCTGGATGTCGAAAGACTCCTGCGATGATGAAGATCACTGCCAGGATTCGTGTTTCTTGGTTCCTCGATCGAATATGACTCGTCGTAACTGCCTTCCTCAAGGGCGATGGACGTATTTCTTGAATTGTTGCCAGAGATGTCTTCGATCGCGCACGTGTGGTCCTTTCCAAGGGAATTCGTCCCGGCGATATCTTGACGAACCACGCCCTTCTCGGCCCTGCCCCTGTCAGTATAGTTGTCGTCACTGATGTTCTTGTCGGCAGAGATGTCTTACGTGTTCCTGGTTACCTCCCCGATGGGACTATCCACGTGAATGTGCTTGTTGCCGACGACCGCTTCGACAATGCTCTCGCCAGAGTTTTCCTCATCGACGACAATCTCTTCTTCAGGGATGTTCTCTTCCGCACGGCTTTGCTCAGGGGCTTCCTCGCTTAGAGAACGTTCTGAGAACAGCCTTGTGGCTTCTTCAACGTCGCTCGTTGTGATTCCCGTGGTCCGTTTGGTGCGTCGGTGATATCTCAGATACCCTGCTCGCCGTTCTGCAGCACGTTCGTTGAGGACCTCAATTGCGGTGTCCCAATCCTGGCAGACGTTGGCGAGCACGAGAAGCGCTGTGAAGAACTTCTGCCCTTGGCCACAATGATCGAATGAAATGCAGAAGAGGATTCGTGTGCTGCTGACATTCCAGGCCGCTGCTGCTTTGCGGAGCTTGGCTGTGAAACTTTTCTCGAGACAAAACTGATCTTCGGGAAGGATATGTGTCAAAACGGTGATTGTCTGTGGTGATAGACGATGGCGGAGTTGGCAAGAAGCAAGACGAATCGGGTCACCTGCGGCGGCGTCCTCGATATTGAGAAGCTGCTGATATATGCGTTGACCGTCCAAGTCCAAGCGTTGGATGTCGGTCTCCAGCTGTTCAATACTCGCGTCAAGAAAGTCCTTGGCTCTCTCACGATGGCTGTTGGCCAGGTTAGCACCAAGAGGCTGAGCTTTGGAACGAGTCATGGAGGGCATTTTACGATGAACACACGAGCATCTGTCAATGTCGTGGTCGAGAATGGCGTACCTAGGCGCGCCTGCAGATGCCGTTACATAGGCACGACAAGGATGGAAGGTGTCGCTGACAGCTGACTGTGGAGGCTTCCAGCTCAGTTCCCTTAAGGTCGGGTACCTTGAGAAACGGGAACTGCTGGTAGGAAGGTAAGCAACGCGTGGCACAATGAATGCAGAGTGTGAGGTGACTTGATGTTCCTGTCGGCCGCAGGACGCGGGAGGTGGTTGGCGGTCGAGTTCTCGAAACTAGAGGTGTTGTTCCTCCGTACCTACCTAGTACCTAGGTACCTACCTACCTTAGGCACAGGCAGGTACGTACAGGACAGGACATGTGAGAATGCAGGAAGGCGCAGCTGCTGTGTTGAACGGGCAAGACTAAAGTTGGGCCTCTAGGTACTGGAGGGCAGGGCATACTGCGCGACATCTGTGGTTTAATGGTACATGCAGTACGTAGACCGGGAATGTCCAGTGTTGGTTGTGACGGCACTAACGGGGCGCTAAGGCGGTGCGGTTCACCTCCGGGGCAGCCTGTGAGGTGAGCCGCGCTGAGGAATCACGTGATACGGAACTAACGGCAGATGCTGACCCGAGTGACACAAAACCGGGCCCTGCCCAACCTTGACTGCACAACGTTATGTACCATGGTCCATGCACGTGCATCCCCAGGGTACGTACCTACCCGCCGAGCATGCCCGCTTCCCTGCCTACAATCACGTAAGGTATGCAGAGAGAACATTTAGCCAGGGATGACAGCCGACAACGAGACTGAGCTGGCAGCAAGTGGCTGCTGCACGGTGTACAACGGATGGTAAGATGATGACTGCCCCTTCTTAGTAGGCGAGGTACCTAACTCGTGTTCTTCCATCTACGGTAGCTGCTGCTTGATCCTAGCTCTTAAGGATTAACTAGATGCCCTTTGCCTGTTCTTTCACTAACTAACAGTGGCTGGCCAATATCTAGCTCCCTTGCGACGGCGGCATTGAAAGACGCACAGGGACAATCGACGCGACTGGTCAAAGGAGGTGTGCGTCTTCGCCTCAGTACTCTCCTTGGTATCATTCATCTCATCTTTCGCTCGACTTTGCTCTGTTCTTTGTTGACTGATATTATGTTTTTGGGTGTAGCTGAACCTATCGAACCTCGACCTCAACCTCGACCTCGATTACGAGTCTGAGCCCAAACCATACCTGACCTCGATCACAGCTGACTTCAACATCGAACTTGACCATAATTCCGACCTCCATCCACATCGACGACGACTGTGATATCTACCCGTCGCAGGCTGACCGAAAACCCCGCCGACCGGCGCGTCCTCGCTTCAACTGCCGTTAGCATGTCCTATTGCCCACGAACACGACACCAAAGTCAGCCAGTCTCGTCACCATCCACAGCACCGGCCCCTCCATTATCGCCGTCGTTGAGAGCCACCTGTCACTGCACCGCCTTGCGCCTCTGCGTCTGCTTCCCCCCTGATTCAACTCGACTGCTGCCGCCGAACCCGAGTCGCCGCGGTATGGAGACACACAAATCATCAACATCGCCTTTGATCACGATTTCGTTCGAACGCCCGATGTCCACCTCAGCCCTCACGTTGGTCGTCGTGGCCGCGCCGGGTCTGTCTACGGTCCCATAAACGCCCTTCCCAGAATCATGTCCTTCGATTTCTGCAACATTGAGCAAACTATTCACCTTGACCCTGTTACGAATCCCGATCCCAGCGTCGTCGTCGAACCTGAGCCTGGGCTACCTTCATCCGAACCCGAAGCCCTACCACTACAACCAAAGGCGCTCATCCTCTCTACCATGTCCCTCTGCCACATGCGTCGCTCTGCTCCTGGGCGCTGTTAGCCTCGCCCTCGCCGTCTTCCTCGCCTGGACAATGCACCAAACGGCACCCCACACTCCTTTCACACAATGCCCGACGGTACCTCAAGCCCCACGAAACTTCACAGTCACGAAGCCATCGCCGGTATGCCAAACGAAACGAGCTTTGCCACTGCCCCTGTTTGACGACCTGGTCGCCCTCATTGTCCGTCGCGCCAACACCCTTCTACCGTCGACCGTCAGCGCCCAGAGCGTCATCGACCAGCACTATAGTGACCACAGTCACCCGTATCGGCACAGCTCAAGCTCCGATCAGAGACTCGACACGCCCATTCTCTTTTTTTTTTTTTTTGGTTCATTTGACTCCACGGACGACCTGTGCGATGCCACAACCCACTGGACCGTGTTATCCAAGTCACCCATTGCCGAAGACATCATCCTCCTTTGCACCGCCATTTTCAGTTCCGTTGTGAATGTGCCGGTTCTCTGGGCTGAGACTTTCTCCATTATCCCATACCACTGTCACCGCCATTTCATCTTTCCCCAAGGCCCTCGAACCCTTCGTCGACTTGGATACCTATACAAATCGCAATGTCAATACTGGCGGCACCGATGCCGAAACCGACGTGGGCTGCACACTAGGGGGCCCTTGCTTTTACAACGGTACATCGTACGCCATGCTCAAGTCGCTCGAAGAAATATTTTCATCGGCAAGCGTTCCTCAACCGCTGGCGACCTTTCGCGCTTATCCGAGGTTGTCCATGACGCTATGCATATGACGGGTTCCCTGGAGCGAGAAGTCTCAGCCCTGCTCAACCAGTTGACTCTGCTGAGCAATATCGTCCGCGACACCTTTATTCCTGTTTTAAGAGCTTAGCCACGCGAGAAAAAGGCCACCTCTTGGTTTTCCAAATTGCCTACGCAACCTGCCCGTAGAAACCACGTGACAGAGTACGCCCTGGCAGACATGGCGCCGCGACACGAAGACCTGCTTCCGCTCATCAGTACTACCACTACCCTCACCTGGATCGTCGGGTTCGCCTTTCAGCAGCTGAAGCACGTCACCCGAGATATGGAGCGGCTGGGCAACCAGACATTGGGGTTGGTTGCTGTACCGCCACCGCTGACATCTGCGTGTTCGTCAGCAGCTTCGAACTCATCACCTGCAGCTGAAGAAGTTTGGTGGCATGGCATGCCATGGGTCACAGCGACTCGCGACGGCACTTTGAAGCACGGAGCTGCATGTACCTTCTGTTACCTACCTTCAGCCAACGACATTGTAAAGTCCTTTGAGGATCTTTTGGTGTGGTCTGCGCAAGAAGTCGATCGAAACGAGCTGGACTATCAGTGGCTGTGTCCGGTTGAACAGGCTCGGAAGTGGTAGGGCCATGGTCACCAGATGGGGAACATCAGTCTAGTACGACAGAAACAGGCATGGATAAGGTAGGACGACGAATCAGCCAAATGTAGTTCCTCTGAAGCTATTTTCTAACACGCATAGGTTCCTCCCGGACATGATTCCATTCCCGCAGAGCTGTCTCCTCAACACTTTCAGCAGAAACGGACGTATCATGGGCTTGAGTGACGCTCTTGTACGCCGCATGCTCTCGCTCAAGGGCGCTCAACCACGTATCCCGCGCCTCCTGCCACGCACGTCGGGTGTCGTTTCGTTCATTGTTCAGTCAAACTGCATCCCCGGCAACATTCACAGCCTCTCCCAGCGCCGCCAGCGCTCGCTTCGCCAACTGGGCATCTACTTTGCGAGCTTCCATAAGGGCCTTGCGGCTTGATGTCTCTCGCCATGCGGCCTTGTACTCCAACTCTCTGAGGTGCAGTGATCAATGGGCGCCCGGGTAGCTTCGAGGCTAGAGAGGAACTCGGGTTCCATGCTTTCGTACGTGCGTGCAATCTCAGCTATCACCTCTTGCATGCAAGAGAGTTTAAACACCTCCTCATCCTGGGATCTTTATATAAAGACCAAACTCTCATCATAAGGAAGACTGCAGCTGAGGAGATATGGATACCTGAACCTGCTCCGCGACCATGCCTTGAGAATTCAGGCCAGGCACGGCGTGCTCAAGGGAGGTCACGTCCCTCAGTATAAAAGTGGTGGTTGGTGCTAATTGGGACCAGGACATATTAGTTAGGAACGCACTAGGGTGATGAGACAGAGCATCGAATAGGACAGATAGATACTGGGACACCTCCGGGGCCTTTGCAAACATGTCTTCGACGGAGCCGTTGGAGCAGAGGGAAGATGTGGCAGCTCTAGGCCTTTGCAAATAGGTTACCCACCATCAACATAAGGCTCGGATAACCACGATAGTGTGGGATATTGGCAACTAGGGGTATCCAATTTGGATGCTGCGAGACCTCTGGAAGCGTTCCGAAAGCGACCGTCTCTTTCGATGGAGCGATCGAAAAGACAGAAGGGCGAGAGGCATAATCCGCGCGAGGTTGAATGGCCGTTGCAACACAAAGCTGGGCCCGATCAGCCATTGAGTTCTCACGCTGGAACGCGTCTAGAGGTGGAACATCTTGCGTCGACACGCCCCCCGAAACGCCACGGATGTCAGAGGTGTCCGGCCCTTGAGCCGTCGCGGTGATGGATGCGACCGTGTCGTTGGTTGGAACCTGATCTGGACCAGCATTGTCATCGCTTTCAGGTGCATCCTCGGCGAACCTGTCAATGCACCATCTCGTCAAGTGCTGTAGCTGAGTGCTCACAGCGTTCGGCTTGCTCAACCAGTTTCCCTCCCAGGGAACCTCGTCGGCGGCCGGTGTACCCCATTCGGCATCGCCAATAAAGGCGTCTAGCTGGGCCAAGACTCCTTCGGTAAAGAAGCGCGTGAGGTCTTCTCGATCGGGGCAATTGGTTTGGAGGTGCTGGTTGAAGCGTCGGAGCTGCCGTGCTCGCATGGCGGGTTCAAAGCGACCGCGGCTGGGACTGCGCGATGGCGCCATCTTCTTCTACACCAGCAAACGGGAGGAGTCAGTGAATTTGGACTGGTTCAGTAAGCAGGGGGGAGGAAGCGGGAGCGGAAGCAGAAGCGTACCTACGCACCAAAATAGGACACAGGACCAAGGTTTGATTTGGTGACAGACAACTGCATGAGGGAGGCCAAGTCACCGAAAGGGGTTGTGCCCAGGTACCGGAGAAGACGGCAAGATGAGGTGCTAAACAAGCTTCACCAGGCAGAAGACAAGACCGATAGCATAACGGACCAAGGTAGATGGTAGCCGGAGTGGCTGATGGAAATGTTTGGAGAGTTTTTGCAGTTAAACCAAGCAAACTTAAGAGAACAAGCTGACCTTTGGCAACAGGGCAAACAGCGACCGGACAGGCGAGAGCTGACGCGATGGTGTAACACGGGACGACGCGCACAGAGTGACAAACGCTTGACTTCCGTCTCCCTTCCACACTTGGCCAGCAAACATATAGGCAAACTTGAACGTACTGTACACGCGACGCCAACCTCCAAATCAGCCAAATCTTGTGACAACTACATGATACACGCTCCTACATGCCCAAGTTTTGCCGTCACGTCCGTTACGCCTGTCTTCAACATTGTGCGCCTCCCCTCGAGTTCCAGCGGGCGTCTCGCGTCTCAACCAGCACACAGCCACCCATAGAGCCACACTACCTACCCTTTAAGCTGCAGCACTGCACCGGAGCATCAGGCACGTTTTGGTTGGAAAAGGCAACGGGCCGGGCATCCTGGGCCTTTGTAACCTGACGCAGCAAGAGGATGGGTGCAGCGCAACGCAAGAGTGATGCTGGGTTCCTGAAATGGACGGTGCTGGAAAACAAGACGTCAGACGGAGGAGGACTACGCTGTGTAGGCTATGGTACTTGAAGGCTGGCACGGGCGCTAAACGGCCTCTATGGCAGATGCCACCCAGAATGAACTGCGGCCGGGCATCTTGGGCTGTTCTGGTGGACCAACCTTGGGACTGCGAGCCGCCTTGCCAGCCAACTAGTACTGTTAACCACGCTGACATCTTTCTCCGTGGAGCTGGACGACAGCAGACAGGGTCCATCCAAAGCCTCGGCCCCTCGGTGCTCACTTCGCCAGCGCCAGGCCGTGCGTGCCGTCCTCCACATCGCCAGCCTCCCGAAATGGGGGACAAACGAGCCGCCAACATGGAGGTGGGTGGATGGGTGCCTTCCGCGCGGCAGATGATGGGTTGAGATGTTGTTGCTGTGGCTTGCGACAGGTGGATTGATTTTTTGGCCATTTCCTCATCCCCTGCTTGCTGTCTTGTTTTATTCCGTCCCTTGTCCAGATCGTGTTACGTGTGTGTCTATCTGCCCTGTAGCTCGTCCGTGAGGAACAGGCTCGTCGTTACCCCATATCTATTATTGGCAGGATTGCAACAGTCACCTGCAAGCAGTATTGTCAGCTATGGAAGAAACATGGGGTTCTCCGCCATCCTTGGAAGGCTGTACCTGATTGTCTGGTTCAAGGAGACTGCGGCGTCCATGTCGTGACGAGCGTGGACTATTGCGCGCGCGGAAAGCTTGACGGGCGGCGAAGTTGCCAAGTGGTATTTGGTCACTGCAAACAGTAGTGTCAGTCAACGCTGCAATTCGTATTCGTGCGGAGGAGACGTGTCGTGGATTGCTGAACCTGGTCATGCGGGAGCATCTCAATGCCCTTGCCGGGACAAATATGGTTTGCTGTGACAGCCTGGTGGAATTGGTATGGCAGCAGAGTGAGTATCTGGTGGCAGCGCGCCTTTTTTGCTCTGAACCTGAGATGCGACGCCAGGCGGAAAGATGATGAAAGAATTTGAAGTTGGTCAAGCTGGTCTTGCGATGGGCGAAGTGGCTGACTGACTGGGCCAGGCAGAGGCTCCCGTCAAGCTCAAACAGAGCTCACGGTATAAGGTTCAATTGAGCGAATGGCAGCTGTGCCTGCTGTGCCTGCCGTGCCTGCCATGCCTGAGGTGCCATGCCATGAGACATTCCCGTCCCATCGGATAAACCCCCGCCTTGTTCGGTAGGAACATGAGGCAGGAGCCAGCCACTATGCCCGAGCCTTCTCAATCGGATTGAATGTGGCCCGGGGAACCAGGCCCGGCGAACATTTGGCAATATGGGCATTCCTCCCATTGAATGAATGAGAGAGGTAGGTACCTTACGCTGAAGAGCTTTCTAAGATAGGTAGTGGGGTTCCGTCGAACGCTGAAAACCCATGTCCTTCCTTCCTGACCACGACCAACGTTGGGCTCGCCCATCGACTTCCACCTTCACAGCTTCGAATTGCTTCAAGTTTGCTACCTCCAACCCAACCCAACCAGCACACCGGTTATCCGTCCTTCTATTCCATGCTGAACTACCTCAGGTACCGATCCTAGACCCCACGTAGTGAGCGACGTCTGGCGCTGTCCGTGGCCATTGCACTCCGACACTGGTGGCCTCACCGCAAGCTGTCTCTCGACCCCCCTCACCAAAGTCTCGTTCTCTCAGACACCGACATGTCGTCGCCCTTGAACCTGAGCACCTGGAGCGAATCGACCACCTATTAGTATTACACCACCTCTCACTGCGTGAATCTCGTCCAGCAGTTCCGAGACGCCAACGCAGAGGAGCAGAACAAGTACGCCACCATCCTCAATGATGTGGCCAGGGGAGAGCTGCTCCCCGAGGAGGAAGACTTCCTCACCAGCTACAATTAAGACTGTATATGGCCACCTCGCTGCATCATCGAAGCCCGCCCCCGGCACCCCATCGACGATATTCACCGACCTGAATCTCGAACGCCGCGAGGAACAGCTCCCTCACCAGTCAAGAAAGGTTATTGAACTCAATCAGCAAGAATCCCGACCAGGGCACACCGTGAGCCGAAAGACACGCCGAGGAACCAGCGGTGGCGAATCCCGACAGAGAGGATCGATGCCGCCTCAGACATGGCTTCGAATGCCCCTGCCGGCGGCCGCTCACCGCCCCTAGCGCCATCCACGCATTGTGGCGACGATGGAGACGTCCTTCTCAGCGCGAGACTCCAGCAGTTGACCAACAAGCATGAGGAAGCACGAAAGAGATACAAGGAACATGGACAAGTGATGATTGAGTTGGACGCCGAAATGAGGGACATCAGCGGCCAGATACTGGAGCTTAGCTACAATAGCAATTCTCTGCTTTGATGGGGGGAGAGAGAGAGAGACGGGAAATAGATCTGGAACTCTGGCCTGCTTTACCGTTTGTCCACACAATTTCTCAGAATTTTTCTTTAACCTGCGCTGGTGGATCAATGCTTCACAGCTGCTTTAATGACTCTAAATCTATAGACCTGAGTCTGGCGAGATGCAAGTCGATTGCTATCAACTGCGGCTTCTCAATTTGCCTCGTGGTGTTGGAGCTGGCCTGGAAAGCCAGCCATGCCTCTCAACAACCCCGCGGCGCGTCCGAACGAGGTATGCCAATGCCTCCCAAGACAACGCGACAAATAGTTCCTGTTTGTTAGTGTCTACTATTTTCTAACTATTGTCATCAACCAGCACTTCCACGGCGTCAAGATCAACCCGCAGAATGTCCATTCATTAGAATCTCAAAGAACAAATCGCTCTCCAGCCACATATATTGTCAAGTACTAGCTAACCTCTTTATCTATTAACTATCACCTTGAGAAGCTGAATCAGAGACTTGGAATCGCGGGCTTCGGGAGAACTACGTCGAAAACATCTACTAGCGTGTGGCAATAGCGCTCAAGTCGCGCATCAGAGAGCTCAAAGCTAGCAGTGAGCACCAGCCAAGCCTCAAGGGTGTTATGGAGGATAGCGAGAAGCAATTATACGTGTTGCGACCGTGAAACAAACGCCTAACATGCCTCGTATGGACACGTGCTGATGTATGCTTCTTCAGTTCCCCCAGGTTTCTGAGAGCATGGGCGCAGCCTCGATGGGATGGGGACGTGACGCCGCCCATCAACGAGTTGGAGCAGGAGGACGAGCCAAACCCAGACCCGAACCCGAACCCAAACACAGGGTCGGGTGGCAGTCGAGAGCAGAACCATCAGGGCACCAACGCGCCCGCGAACAACATACCTACACCCAACGTCCCAAACGTTGCGGGAGTAAACGAGGCCGCCAATCTCGCTGCTGCTGCTCCGAACCCAGTTGCCTTCCCTGCTGCTGTCTCTTCTGTTCCTGTTGCCCCTGCTGCAGCCATAGCATCTGCTTAGCCTCTCGCTCTCCCGAATAGACTGGGTGAGATGCGACATAACGAATTACGAACTGTACACACACCCACGCACTCGCCCTGGAAGTTCTCGCGAGACGACGCCGACGGCTCCGACGACTCCCCTCAAGACCCTCCGAACCAGCCTCTCCACGACGCTCAAACGCGAGTTCAAGCACCCGCCCACCTGCCCGCCCGACTGGATGTTGCTCGACGAGACAATCTTCGCCGACACACCCAGGAAGGCAGTCTCTTTTCCCAGCTGCGGGATGAGCCCCTGCTCGTTCGTCTCCAGGATCGTCGCAGTAGTGCCCTGGATCAGCACAAACCTAACCTATTGAACACCTTCCTCACTTCTCAGCGCTTCCCGCGAGACGAGCATCCGTCTTCCGCACAGCAAAACGATGTTCTCTTGTGGCGCACACACAACGAAAACACATTCAAATAGCTTAAAAAATACATTAAAACCATCACACTATAATGCCGCTAGACGAGAGCTTTCCCAGCAAGCTGCAGGATAAGCAAAGCCACGCGAGCCCTCTCTCTGTCTTAGACCTATTGAATTAGTATAAGAAGTCTTTGGGATAATTGCTGGACCTATATCTAGATCATTACTAGATTATGTTGGAAGGAAATGTCTTGATTATCCTGGATGAGGAAACTGATGCGCTAGAGCTTTTGGACAAAAGCACCTGGATCAAAGAGAACGGGCGCATCATGCTCACCCAGCTTCTCAATCTCAACAGCAATCTCGTAGCTAAGGGGTACAAGTCTGGCGCCAGGTGACCTCAGTCTCGTGGGACCTTTAGTATCTTTAACCCTAACTTGGGGTCTCCTCTTTACTAGTGAGTAGGAGGCACGCCTCAACTGCATCCTGGTCTTGGTCGGATTGGTGTCACGGGGAGGAGGCTTGCATGATTATTATATAACTTTCATATTCTCTACAAAACAAGTATAAATATCCTCCTGCCTTCTTGCTACCCTTAATTACATCTGTCTAACAGTTTCTCTTGGAACACGTAACCGCAGCGCAGCACTCTTGGGCATAGTGAGCGGGCGAGACTTTGTTCAAGGCAGAAGATAGAGAAGATTGGAAAGGCGTAGCTCGCAGTTGAGCCCCAAAAACTCGAACGGCTCTGGGCAACGTGTCGGGTTGAGCGTGGACGCGTTGGACCTCGGAAGGGCTGTGAAAGGTGTATAAATAGTGGACAATCTAGCAAACATAGGCTCGCGTTAGTGTCTTGGAAAAGGGCAGACGTTCTTTTGGCTTATTGTCCGCGGTGTTGGTAGTGGTCATGATGTTGCCGCGTGTGCTTGCGTTGGGAACAACAATTTGGTGATTATATTAGTGGTTGAGGTTAACTTGAGGGCGTAGATATAGATCACCGTGAGTGCTCCCACGATAAGTGCAATGTTGCACAATATCGCACAACCATGGGGCTTTTTTCCTAGTCCTTCTGGGCTGCTGATTCTCTTAGCTTGGTTTGCAAAGCTCTGCTGGGCTTATAGCCTCTGTCGTAGTTCATGGTGCTGGCCGTCGTCGCTCTGCTGCCGCCCAGCATGCTGGCCATTTTGAGGTTCTGGTGGAAACGGATTGTACGGCTGCCTGTTGCCCTGATTGCGGTGGTGAGGGGGTTGTACGGTCGCATGTTGGGCTCAGCTCAATTGGAATAAGACTGCTCGAAGATTGATGCGATTTGAATGCTGCAATGACTACGTCTTCTTTGGAATCACGTCCTTTTTATGACTTTTGTGACTTTCATGACTTTCATGACTTTCATGACTTTCATGACTTTCATGACTTTCATGACTTTCATGACTTTCATATATAGACAGTTCAATCAGTCTCAGCGTATTTCAAGATATAGTGAACTATCACCTGTTGTAAAGTATTAACTGAATGAAGTATTATTATCCCTGGACCTGGAGTTGTTATCTCAGAAGAAACACCTGGTAAATATGTTGTCTCAAAAAAAAAAAAAAAAGGAAAAGAAAGAGAGCAGAGGATGTATGAGCTACTCCAAGCTACCTTAGGTTGAGGCAGCAACTAGCAGGTACCGCACTGAAACGAGAGCGAGCAAGAGGTCCTCCAAGGAGGTCAACACAATCAATAAACACCCCATCAAGATAACAGCAATCACTAAGCGTCCAGCAATAACCAAGAATCACTTCAGCAAGACTAGAGCGACCGACAGGTACCCAGAAATCATAAAGCATACCACCCACACGTTCACACAGATGTCAACTAAGACGCCCACTAGCACGCTCACCAAGAAATCCACCAGGCCATCTACTGAGACCAACAGAAACAAAAGCATTAAACACACAGACCGTCAGGAGTTAAGCAAGAAAGTTGAAGCCCTTTGGATCAAGAACAACTGGAGAAGAGTTAGATTCATAAATATAGTGCAATTCTTCGGCTGTGTGATGGATAACGCAGCTCAAAGCAGCCAAGATATAGCTTCTGCTCACAGAGGCAATATTATTAAGAACTAGTGCTAGCTGTGAAATCCAGTATAGTTAATTACCGCTGCAGACCACCACAAGCCTGCAAATAGCTTCTCTTTTAGGGATACTATCTTCATTACATTCAGGGGCAGCATGAATTAGTCCACCTCAGATAACCAGAGGAGCTGTTCCACCTCAGCAGAACACGATAATCCCAATATAGATGAAGCCAAAGTCAAGGTCACGTACCCAATCCTGTCTTGCGTGATCGATCCAATCGTCTGCAACCCGCGCAGAGTCGTCAAGTTTATCTTTAGCAGCGTTGTTGTAGTTATTATCTGCCATGTTGCTCTAGCAGGATGGGCCATTGTCAGCCAGGCAGCACAGCCCTTTTGGTGTCTGTATGGTGCTGTTGTTAAAACTAGCATGCCAGCGATAACGATCCCTCCGGTAACCTCATTATACCACCCTTTAACCGCATTAGTGGAGTTCTCACCCGTCCTGACTGATCTTAATAGCGTGCTCGCCGTTATCTTGCGCACAGAGTCTGCCGTTCGCGCCCTGGCGGAGATTAACCCCCACGTGGAGCCCAGTGCTTAGCTATCCTCAGCCGTCAACTTTCATAGTGCGCTGAACCAAGCAACCAATGTGGAATAGGCGGCACACCTTTGAAGCGAGCAACTGGCGTTTTCTCAACTAGTTCTCTAATAGCACGACCTCGCCCGAATTTCTTGCCCAAGACTCGAAATAGAGGGTGGAATTACCGCGATGGGTGTGTCAACTACCCCATCTAAGCAATATCAAATCGTGTTAATTACCCCTTCATAAATTCCTTTCTCAGCTAGACAGGACGGCCGAGTTCATTGAGACACGAGGTTCTACCAAGTCGACGTTCTCAAGCAACATATAACCAGCTCAACGACAGGGAGTATCTGCAACTCGATCTGCATATTGGGCGACACGCTGACTGACGTCGGATTGTAGGCAAGGATGGCGGGACATGGTACAGGATGGGCCTGGGAACGAAACGAGCACACGTCAGCAGGAGAAGAGGAGGTTATAGGTTGCGTGGGAACATAACTCGGCCATCACCGAGAGGGATTGCGTATGTCTTGTGACGTTGCTAAGGATACCACGGCGTGGCTCGCTCGCTCTCTAACATGTACATATGGACGAGGTATTAAGGCTCTGCACGACACCGTCGTCTCATTATTGCAGATAAGGCATAATGTTCTGAACGCGACACTGGACTATGGCCGCGCCATTGTGAGGACCGTAGAACTGCTGCAAGTACCAATTCGGAGGCTGGCGTCATTGTTGGTTAAGACTTAGAAGTAGTCACTTGCGTGCTTCTTCCAAAGAGACAACAACGTTAAATTCCCGTCATGGCATTGAAGAGACGCTGGGAGGGTATCACAGAGAGAATCTAGGAGAATGGCCTCTAGGGAGACAGTAGGCAATTTGATGTACAGATTTGCTTTCGATGGACTCACGACATAATTGCCTCGAGCTTGTTCTTTACTTCTGTATTTTGGCAGTCTCAAGGTGTTCAGAACGAGGGATATTGGCGCAAGCAGCACTTGTGGTGTAGAAGGCAAGTGGCTTGGAAGCCGGAGCTGAGAGATAGCGGAATAGTTTTCGAAGCAGCCGTGGCTGAGGCGCTCAAGGTCAGGAAGTGTGACCATCAACTGTGGGACCTAGCGTGGCATTTTGTGGTTACTAAAGGCAAAGGGGAGGAGATGAGGGTAGAGGAGAAGCAGTGCCGAGTCTAGATTGACTGAATTGATAATTAGACTCGGCTGAAGTCGTCGCCCGGCTGCGGCATGGGCAGTGTTGACGGTGTGTAATGGGCACAGCAGACGGCAGCCTTACCATACTGAAGCCAATACAAAGAGCGAAGGGCTATGTAAGCGCACGCCACGTGGGACAATACTCATCCAGGCTCACCATCTGCGACCTCTAATCTCGCCATCCTCCGAGTTCTTGGCTGAGGAAGTTGCAATCTTCTCGCTGTCAGTTTCCCAGTGGCGGTAGCACAGGTGCGTGGCACAGGTGCGTGGCAGAGGTGCGGGCTGCAGGCTCAGTCCCAGGCGCAGGAGCAGGCGCAGCAGCAGCACAGCGTATTATCTTCCTCTTCCCGACTCGGTCATTGCTTCTGGGATGTAGGAAGCCAAAGCTAGCTTATCATAACACGTACCAAAGGTAACTTTGGATATGGTGTAGGTAATGCCGATAGCGAAGAGTTCGGCCGGGTAGGAGACCGAGGCTACCGGGTATGGAAGGCGACATGTACGAGAGACAACTATGAGGGAGGTGCCACACATCGCACGCGGTACAGCTTCGTTAGATAATGGTCCAAGGTTATAAAACCTCGGAAAGTGTGTCTAGCCTTGTTGCAATCATTACATTCGGTTCGTGTTCCAATGAGAACTACTAGATAGCGGGCGATCGATGGTTGCAGGCGCATGACTCGGGACAAGCTGTGTATTATCCCGCAAGAGAGATCATTGTTTGTAGCCAAGCGTCCCGGGTTCCGCTCTGTTTCGAGAAGTCAAGGAAGCGTGTTGCCATGTGAAGTTCCGGCTTGAGCGCAACCTGTTGGATGTTGTCAGGAAGATGTGATCGAAGATGCGTGAAGACGAGGTTTATATGTGCGACGAGTAAGGAGGGAAATCAGGCGAGATTTATGGCGATTGGGTTATCAAAGGACGGGGTCGAAGGAGGATGGTCGAAGGAGGAGGGTCGAAGGAGGAGGGTCGAAGGAGGATGGTCGAAGGAGGATGGTCGAAGGAGGATGGTCGAAGGAGGATGGTCGAAGGAGGATGGTCGAAGGACGAGGTCGATGGAGGACGGAACGGTGGAAGGAGATGCGGCTCTAGCGAAGGTGCCATGTTAGCATTCAGCGGGTATCTGAAAGGGGAGCAGATCCTTGCCGTTCAAACAAGTTAAAGCCGCCTTGGCCTTCTTCGATGTCTAGGGGCGCGCGAGCGAAAGTGATAAATCCTGTCAGTAAGCCGTAGAGGGGTGGGAAGAGGTGATCAGGCGTGCCATGGCATGAACATGGATAGGTGGTGGTCATTACCTCAGTTAAGAGTTAAGGTAATCACCACCAGGCAATGACCATCAGGAGACGGCGCGTGTTCACGTGACCTGGGGTTTCCCGGTAAACGCTTTGTGTCTAGCTAAGGTAGTCGCGATTTCCACTTGGCGCGTCGCCCTTTGGACATTGCGCCTTGATTGTCCATTTCGAACCCCGAACCTGGTCCCGACTCCCAGCTAGTGCCAGCCGGAGGGTCGTGACTCGTGAGGTATGCACCTGACCGTCTTCTGCCAGCCGGACCATCTGTGGTTTCGATCCGGATGCTCTACTAAGCGGCAATACTCCGTGGGGCCAGGCCAGTGTCGTCCTGTCAGTCGCTCCGGATGCTGTTCACCACGGAGAATTGATGCCATCTCTTGAGACCTTCCGTAATACGCGCGCCTATAACTCTTTGCTGGGGCATAACAGGCATCCTTGACGTTGCTGTCACTGACCGCCTGGCACGACACACAGGTTCATGATCCAAAAGCCGTCCTCTATATACGCCGGCATAGAAGGACGACTTTTCGAAATGAGCTGCAGCGACTTGAACCAGCGACACGAGGGCCAGCTGGCAACCCGGCAACAGGTTGCGAGGAAAAGAAAGGTCCGAGAACCACCCAATTAACTGTGGTTGCTGAAACAGGCCGGGGCCCGACGGGTTGTCCATCGTCGTCACCAATCGCCATATAACCATGCTGCGCAACTACTTCGCCCCCGCTGCGATGCAGTGTCCTGCTCATCCGCCATTGTAGCTTCCAATTGCCATTCCCCTGCGAATCTTTGGCTCGGTCACCATCAAAACTGCTTGTATAGTTCAGGAGTCGTGATGAGACCAGCATAGATGACGTCCGCACAGCGTATCGGTTGTTTATTTTGTTCATGTCAACTAGCAGAGGCGCAGTCTGCAGCAAGTCCCAGCGTGCATTGCAGACCGTTCGTGGAGAAGCAACCACAAACCAGATGACGACGCGTTCCTCTTATCCCTCCTTGACTCAGTGTATGTTGTCCTTCAAACGCAATAACAGCCTAGCTGACACTCTGCTGCCGTCCCTGCTGTTGTCCCTCCCGTCATCACTGTTTCTGTCACTACCTGGCTTCACCATCCCTTTCTTCGTACTTGTATTCTTTCTGGTGTCTGGCCTTGTGCCCGTCCTTGTTTCGGTGGAGAGAGATCCTTGCTGAGGAAATGTTGTACGTGTCCAAGGTTCCCATGGTTTGAAAATGTGTAAATAGGAAGAAAGCAGTTTGTCCTTCGCATCATGTCTGGCCAACAGGGGACGTGTCCGTGGGAATAGAGTACCGTCGTTTTCAGCTCTCGGCATGGAGACTACTTTCAAGAGTTAGCACAAGATTCTCTCCAAGTAGAAGAAGCATCCTCAACCGAGGAAGCGTACCTTGGCCAAAGACAGGCGATGCTAACGGGACTACCACCATATCCTCCGCTTTGACTCAAAGGATGGACTCAAGAGCTATAACCCCCAGCACTTCTCAAGCACATACTCGCGTGAGTTTGTTCCGAAAACTTGACAGTACGTGGAGACAGGGCAGCTTTCGTGATTAGCTGGGAGATATCTCTGTCCCAAGATCGGATGTTAATTACATTTTTGCATTTGCGGTCGAAATAAGCAGGCGAAACTAATGGCGGCAGAGAAAGTCAAGCTCAGAGGCGAGGTAATATGGCAGAGGGTGGTCGAGGAGTCTCTACAGGGCGAGGGCGTTGATAACGGAACTTTTGCCACCACCTGTCAATTCAAGAGCCAGATCACGTGGTTGGGGGTGGAGGGTTGAGGGTGGCGGAGGTTGGCCGAGAAGTTTATCCTCATCGAGCAGGGCGTTAATGAAGAAGCCGGCAAGTTCAAGAGCGAGGCAGCGTGGGCGAGGGCTGTAGTGGAGGGCGTGGTCGAGGGAGTCTCTCCTATCAAGCAGGGCGTTAATGGCGAAGCATTTTCCAGCACTGGTGCTACCAACGACCCCAACAATGGTGTTGGCCAGATTGGAATGAAGAGCGATGAGCCGGAAGGAATAGAGGGGTCGAGGAGTACCTCCTTATTGAGAAGGGTGTTGATGACGGAGCTCTTTCCACGGAGCCTTTTCCAGCACCGGGGCTGCCAACGATTCCAACAATGGCCCTGGCCGGTTTAGAGCGGGATCTGAGGTCTTGAATACGGATAGTGTTGAGCCAGAAGGGAGGCAGGGTCGAGGTTATGGTCGAGCAGGGCGTTGATGACAAGAACGTTTGCCAGCAACGGTGCCGCCAACGATTCCAGCAGTGGTCTCGGCCGATCTGGAGTGAGGTTGGGAGTCTCGGATAGCATTGAGCTGGAATGATGGGACCGAAGCATTGGGAGTCTCTACTAGTCGAAAAGGGCGCGTCGATGACAGAACCTTTTCCAGCCCTAGTGCAGCCAACGACTTCAACCGTGGTCTTGGCCGGTTCAAAGCGAGACCCGAGGTCTCGGAGAGCGCTGAGCTGGAAGGATGGGACGAGGGCGTGTTCGACGGCGTCGTCGGAGTATGGCTCCGACTCGTCAATGCTGGTTTCTTCCTCTGAGTCAGGTTCAATTGTCAGAACCGGACGTATTGGACAGCCGACGCTTCTCGTAGTTGACCTGCGATGCTATCGTAGCTATCGAGGCGAAGGTGAGTCGAGAGCGTTGTCGATGAGGTGACGGATGGTGTAGTCAAGAGCGTGGTCGGGAGTGTGGTTAGGGGCGAGGTTGAGGTCGTGGTCGAGGGTGTGATGGAGGGTGTGGTCGGACAATAGCTTCGACTCGTCGATGCCGGTATCTTCCTCCAAATCAGATTCCGATTCCGATTCAGAGTTAGCTCACAGACTCCTGCTAGACCACGCCATCTTTGGCCAAGCCCGCCGATAGGTTTTCTGCGATATCACAGAGGTCAGCTATGAGTAACATTGACGTTGCCACTGTGGTTCATGGGTAAAACTTGCCTGGATCGAGGGATCCGCCGCAAAGCTTCAGTGGTGTGTCTTCTTCCATCCGCCATATCCTCTCAAAGATACATTTCGGACGGCCTGCTGCTGTCTTCGGGGAAGAAGCGGACGGGAAGCAGTTGTGGCGGACCTTGGTGTGCCCCATGGCTACCACTGCTGGATGTAGCCTGAGCGGTTGTGCGACGGACGAGTCCTGGAATCGTTAATAGTTGCAGGGGTTGGGAGGCAGTAGTACGTAGGTAGTACCTTACTTCGCATTCGCTCGCGTGGAGGATATGAAGGCCGGGGAGGTGACAAGGCAGGAGTGTCGAGAAGGGGTCGAGAAGGGGTCGAAGGTGCGGGAGGCAACCTCTTTGTCGTAAGTCCGATCCGATGTTGGGCCTAACGAGCGGCGACTATCGGCAGTAAGGGGAGTGTTCGGGCCGTGCATCGAGCAGAGTAGGAATACCGGGTCGTGGGGTCAGAGGACTGAACTTCGAGCAGCCGCGGCATGATAGAAACATAATGGGTTTGGAGTCGGGTCTGGCTGGCGATCAGCTAAGAGTGCACAGATCATATCGGCTTTGTGGTGTGGACCATGCGGCACTTATCGATAAGACCTTAATCTAAGGTAGGTACCAGCTCAGTACCTTACCTACCTACCTACCTTGTATAAGGCACCTGTACTGTTGTAAGAGACCTACGGAGCAGGGTTCTGCAGCGCCGACTGGTGCACATGGAACCCGGACCGAGCTCACGATGTTTCGCACCTAATAATGGATATCACGGTGGCTGCGCCGGACAGGCCACCTACCTAATAGGACCTTTCAAGATATGCACTACTGGAAAAAGCGTGCGAATCAACGCAAGAACAACACACTGACGGACACACACGATCTTGCCAATCTCAGCCTTCGCACTAAGAAAGACCTGAAGCTAGACCACCCTCGTAAAGCTCAGTTACACGTAACTCTCACGGAAACCATGGGATATATGGAATTGCAGTCATGAAGGACTCTAGGTAAGTTAAGTCATGCAACTTATTTTGTTGAGTGCAAGACCTAAACGACAGCCCCGAGCGCTTCGTCAAAGGCCAATCGCCCAAATATATGGATGGGCGCACAGGTAGAAATATTGGTTGGGGATTTAGCTAAGTTGCCTGGCATCAATGATTCCCGTGCTGCTCGAGCTGCTCGACGAAGTCGGTCGTTTCTGTGATGGGTCAGTCGTGTTTCCAAAGGTGGTGAGGAATTGAGGTCTTGGTCGGGACAGTTCATCGTGGAGTTAGTAAGAGCGCTTCATGTCGTCGCCAAAGAGTCGTTTCTCGGTTGGCTGATCCGTGTGGCGGCGGTTTGAAGCGACCGTTCAGCATAACTTGCTGGGGAGGAGTTCGACTACTAGCTAGGCTTTTGCAGAGTTCGGCTTCAGCTTCGGCTTCGGCTTCGGCTTCTGCAGCTTTCATGAGGCGCTAGGGTCCTTCGCGAAGTCGTCTGCCGGATTTTGGGTTCCTCTGTCGGGGACGGTCGGTCGCGGTGGGAATTGCATGAACTTGATTCTCTCTTCAGGATATTTTGTGCTGGCGCAGCGAAGACATCTTGCATAGCCAGCTGGCGAGCCCTTATGTTGGCGAGTTAGGGATGTAGCAACATTATAGAAAAGACCCCTACTAAGTACCTTCGGGTAGCTTCAGCGGGTTTTGCAGGTGGTCAGAGCTCCTCATACTAGATCCAGTCAAGGCTTCTCTGTCTCAAAAGTCAAGGTTTTTAGTGTGTAAACCTTGACTTTTGAGACACTACTGCAATACCTTAGGAAATCACCTAGGATCTTGGGCGTGAGAATTAGCATAGAGCAGCCGCCAGGTCCCAAAGTCTAAGTAAGACTGTTAATATATATATTAACCAGAAGGTCAGATCTGGGCAAAAGCTGAGCTTGTCATCTTCTTCTTCTTCCTGTCCAAGGGTCTTAGGGATGTGAATGAGTAAAAAATCTCAGAGCAAAGCTCTGAATCGACGCTTTGACAAGACCGCGAAGATCAATTTGAATTCACAAACGCCAATTCCAGGTGCGCTGCATCATGGCACTCTGTAATTTACTCATAGTCAACCTTAGGACACGTCGAGACGCCGCGATTTAAATGAGGTCTAATGTGAGGTCATGGTTTCATGAGTGACGTCTTTCTCGAAGTTGAAATTGCTGATAAGGTATAATTTAGTAAATAATTAGAAAGAAATACCGCAGGTCTCCAGGCGCCTCAATCTCAAGTCACAAACCCGTGAGTTTAGTTAAGAACTTATTCAGGGCTCCTCAGCAAAAACCCAATCCACCTCAAAAGTCACTATTCCCACACTAAAAGTCTTGATTTTTGAGACGGAAGACATAACCCAGGCTTTTGGGCCCGTCACCAGTGGGCTGACATTGGTTCCAGTTCATGCCACGGCACCCCCATTTCGCAAGGCACGATCCTCACACCAGACACCTGCCACTATCCGTCAGCAGCTGGCCCTCCCGAAAATCGTTTCTAGGACCGGGCAGCACAAAAAAGATGGCGCGTCTTGAGCTTGAGTGCTACCTTACCTACTCGGCTGGTAGCCAGCTTCCTTTGCTCTGCCACTTGTGAAAACATTCGATGCGATGCCAATCCGGGACATGCAAATCAGCCCTCTTGTAAATTCGCCTGTTGGTCACTCTCCATGCTCAATAGTTTTGGGCCTATTGCTGTTGGCTGACGAGTGGCTGCATCTATTGCTGCAGACTCAACACACATGGGCCGAAGTCCTTTCCAAGTGACTGTGATCTGCTGTTGTTTCCAGCAATCAAGACCTCACGAAAAAAAGGCAAAAAAAAAGACCCCGGCACAACTACAAACCAGTCGTCAATGACCCTCGTAGTAAACAGCGCGCCATCCTTCCTGTCCAGCTGAGTCAGCAGGCTAGCGGTTCAGCGCCCCACGTCGCTTAGGTACCTCAAGGCACTACGACTTTTCACAGCTAGAAGTCAGAGCATCAGTCTAAACACGCAACCAACACTGTGAAGTACGGCAGGGATACCTCCATCTTGCCACGCAGGGGGTCCGAGCTTCGTGGGGCACCTAGGTAGCTCGCGATACCTAAGGAGTCTAAAAATCAGGCCTGAGATTCTTCTGACCGTGTTGCCATGGATAACAAAGAACAATCCGGAGTGTATTCGTACGTGGCCAGATGTTGACAGCACCGGAGTCTGACTTTGAGGCCTGAAGGTTGACCATACAAGGCGTGGTCATCGTCCGACTTTGACAGTAGTACGGTTAGACCTTTGGGCCCGGTTTTCTAACCATGCCTGGCTGTAGCTACCTCTCCTCAGCAAATACAAGAAAAGACATATATGATATGTCAGAGCAGGTGGCAGGTGCATGGCGACACCGCGACGCGACGCGACGCATATCATTCTCAATCAAACCTCGCAATGCCCTCCAAGACCAGGCTAGCAGAGCGTTAGCGCAAACGGACCGGACCGGACCGGACCCACTCATCTTTTCCCGTCCCACACCCACCCCAATTCCACGAGGTACATACTGCAAATCCCTCGTCCCCCTCAAGTCGAGGATCAAGTATATGCAGACATTGTTGTTAGGCATATTCAGAATTACGCTTTTTTTTTTTTTTCTTCTTTGTCCTTTTTTCCTGTTTTTTTTCTTTCATTGCTGTTAGGCACGCGGATCGTGTGGGACAGCACATCGTGGGAACCCGCCCTTAGGTACGTTGCCTTAGTGAGGTAAGGTACCTTACCTTACCTAAGGTAACTTAGTAAGCGAGATGGCCCGGGCTCAGGCCTGGTCCTAGTCCTGGTCTTGGCTTAAGGTTACCCCCCCCCCCCCACACTCATGATCCCGGCCAATGTATCCCTGATTTCCACCGTTCAATACCACCTCACGTCAGTTGCTTCTGGAATTTCTTCAGTAGGTCGCGGAACCTCTCGCGTCCCCTTCACCTAAGGCAGGTATTCATCGCAACACATCTTATCACAATGCACTCCATCCCATCGCATGATATCTATCTAACAGATAAGCAGATAAAACATCGAGAGGCCCATGACGGATCGAGTGCCGAGCCGCCCTTACAAACTACCTAGTCCCGAGCTGAGGTGTGCAAGGTAACGAAAGATTTTTGCGACGACACATTGCTGTCCCTCTTCCCCGCGTCCGTCATCTCCCACCGAGAGTCACCGAGAACCACCTCATGAGCGCTCAGGTCCAGTCAGGTGTCCAGATGCCGCAGTACCTTACCTAAGCTAAGGTACTAAGGTAGGAACGGTAAGGTAGTCCTGTCCTATCCCAGTATTCCAGTGGACCTGCGCCTCATGGCTAGTTTTTCCGAATCTGACATTTTGGTGGGAAAACACCAGATTCTCATTTCCGGATAAACTCAGTGTGGGGCTGAGCTTTTCCGACGTGGCTCAGTTCACGGGCTGGGCTTCACTTCCACGCATAAGGTAGGCAGGTCCCGTCAGGACGGGAGGTCCACCGGCACCTGCCAGAGGTACCTTGCTGCAATCCAGCGGCACTTACGTACGATCCCACCTGAGGGTACCACTGGCCGACCAGAAACCCCCCAGATACTGATACCCACCTCCGTGTCCACTGTCGGCGCAGCCAGCGACCGCAACGCTGCCGTCACGATGGTCAGTCGTGGTGAGAACACCGATGGATCTTCTACCTCTACCTCCCATGGCCTCTACTGACCACCTTCGCAGCAGCAGGCTGCCGCCTCCCCATCGACGTCCTCATACACCTCGCACGAAGCCACCTCGACATACCTACCCTGGCATCTCTCTCGCAGGCCAGCCGCTCGCTCGCCGACCTCATTCAACCAATGCTGTATCGCGCTGCAGCAAGAGAAGACGATATACAAGTTCAATACGAAACAGCCCTCTGCCCCTCAATATCGCCACCGCTTTCTCCCCCAAACCCGAACCCGAGCCCGAGCCCGTTCTTCACCGCCGCTGTGCCCGTTGTCCTTTGGGCCGCTTCGCATGGTCGCCTCGACGTGCTCGACAAGTACAGCCGTCTCTCCCGTCACCCAGCCCATCTCACGGCCACCTTCCGCCAGGCTTTTCGTACATGTTACCACACGCAGCTGTGGAGCGAATCTCATGTCACGTCTCGGCTTCAGTCACTAGCTGCAAACAACTTGTGGGGGGCCACGGAGGAGGACATGATGGCTTTGCTCGCGGGCACTACCACGGCGCTGCATGTTGCTAGCCAAAACGGCCACACACGCATCGTGGGCTGGTTGCTCGAAGCCGGCGCCTCCATCGACGCTATCGCCAGGTACCCTTGTCTGTGTCTGTCGCAGCACATGGTTGTTCTCTCCGACGAGCATAACGTCGTAGAGCCTGACGACGGCCCCGTGGCTACTCCACTGCACCTTGCTATCGCACACGGCCATGAGGCGACGACGCAGCTTCTCCTGCAGCGAAGCCCAACAACACTGTCGTGGGCTGAGGCACCTGTGGATGCGTACGTATCGTCGGCTCTCTGTATCATGGCCGCTAATGGCATGGTGCAACCCATGGCCTGGCTGGCAAGCCACTTTCCCCATGCCTTCCGCGAGGCTGCGTGCCAACCTGATGCGATGGGCCTGGCGCCGCTCTATTATGCTCTTTACGCTACTAATCATAAGACCCGGGAGCAGACATTTGACTTGCTGCTGGAGGCCGGGGCTGATCCGCGTGTGCGTGGCCACTGGGCACATGGCCCTGAGGATGATGGCATGTGCAGAGAATTGAAGTATTGTGGTCTATCGGCGATGCAGATGGCTGAGTACATGGGAATGTCTAGTGCTCTGCAAAAGTTTCGCGATGCTATTTCACGGCGATGCATGCATTATGGGAAGGATAGGAACCTGGGGCTTAGGTGCTGAGTGGTAGTCTGCTTTATGGTGTTGTGGTGTTGTGCACTTTGGAGGAAAGCCTGGGATGCCACGGCATGGGGCACATTTTTTATGGCGGGAACACTGGACGCCTGTCCTGTGAGGTGAGGTGAGGTGAGGTGCCTCCACTGACTTTTGAGACGGGAGGGGTTTTCCCGGTGGCCACTGCCACTGGCGCTGTGCCAATCACACCGAGGGCGGCTGTCTTGCTTGCTTCGGGCCTGGTTGTCACACTAGACGTTGCAAGTGTCGGTCATCAGCAACGCCAGCGATAACACTCTTTTCCGTCCACAATCGGGAACAGCTTCATCACCATGTCACGCTCTCGAGCACTCGCGATCCCTCAAAAGACATACGATAACAGGCTGGAGACCTCAAACCTCTTGTGTAAAGAATTGATAGGCGATGCGAAGGAGGAATGGCACCTCAATATACCCAGGCACCGTCATCACTGGCTCGACGCCTTACTTCAGTATCCAAACATTGTTCAGTTCTTCAAAGACGTCAACCAACAACATCACCGTAACGCTGCTCAGGTCCGCCTGCATCAGCTAAGAGGCTGGTGCTGGAGGCAGCGCGGCGCGAGACAGGAATGGTCACCTCTTATGCTTGCTTGGTAACCTTCTTGGGACGAGGAGACATCATGCATCAACCGGTCCACTGCCTTCACCTTTATCTTCCCCCTCCCCCTCCACCCACCTGCTCTTGTTCTCCCATCAGTAAGGTATCACAACTCTGACCTTCCTCTCTAACTCCAGCCGATGCTCTTGCCTTGCTATCCCGCCAGCAATTAATCATTCGCCCTGTCCTGCCTTCCCCTTTGTTTCCGGATCAAGGCACTTGCCTCATTGAGCAGGCGTAGCTTTGGATCCTGGCAGCTAGTACCGTGGATAGAGAGACAGTTTCTTGCTTTGACTGTCTCTTGCTCGAGCAGCTGAGAAGAGTAGCAAGCACCCTCAACTCTCCATGGCAATCAATTGGACGTAGGAGTCACTGGGCTGTCGGGCATTGGAGACCATGGCAAGTTCAATGCTTTGCAGGTTAGACTTGGACCATTGGATGACTGTCACCAGCAAGCATATATTGCGGTCAGGCTCCGGAATATCCCCTGCCCAAACGCGACCGAGGGTTTGAGCGGCCGTCTCCCTGAGCCATGGAAGACACGTCAAGAAGAAAGCCCAGCCACAGTTGAGCGGCGATCGTGATGCAAGATTGGGGGAATTGATAGGCTTCTGGAAAACCTTTTAGTGGTGGCGATCGCGTGTGAGGGCGAGCTCGCAGCCCTTAGTGACCGGGATTACTACGTAACGACACAGGCTTTCAGGTTGTTGAGGGCTTAATTAAATGGCAATATGTGAAGTCTTGCAGCTTGCCTCAGAAGGTTTAAAGGGCTTGATTGTTATGATTGAGTTGTCAATTAACGAAGCGCATGGGATGGGAAGGCGTAGCTGTAGCTGGTGAGCTGAGCCCGTCTGGGTTAGTTCCCTTCGCAAATAGCGCGACAGGATATACTCAATCTTGCAACGAACAACAGTGACGATGACGGCGCAAAGGCGATTGCAATAGTAGAGGCATTGGTAGAGGTGATTCGTATTTAGCTTCTTCGGGAATGTAAGCTTGTGGATGATGGGCGTACCCCGCAGTCTCTGCGAACGGCGTTTCCATGCTTCCCCAGCTTTCGGCTGCACTCCGTGATGGCCAAGCAACCTAGGTTACGGATGTGTGGAGGGGAGGATTTTTGGGGGGGGGGGTGAGCCCCGTGAAGGACCTGGAACTGCACTGAACTGAAACCAACTCAAAAAGTCGCCACAGCCCAGCATTAGCTTAGTTTTTTGGAACAATACTGCGTACAACTACACATTGGCACACAACCCACTTCCACTCCCCCACCTGCGAGGATTACTCTTTTACGGATTCAAAGTCGATATCAATGGGGGCCGTTGCCGCGTGGCACACTAGCAGGTCGAGTGTCAGGGTCCCCGGAGCTACCCACTGAGCGGTAGTGGTGCATTTTGGCACAAACGACTCTGCTAGCCGTGCGAGGTCGGGTATCATTGGATGGACATGCCCACCACTCGGAAGAAGGTTGCTCCGTCACAAAAGTCATGGTTTCTGCACTGAAAACCTTGACTTTTGAGATGGAGAAGGTTTGACTGAGCACCTGAGGAGGTACCTTACCCAAGTTGCTCTGAGCAGTGTCCGGAGATAACCTCTTCAGCTGCAATTAATGCACAACTGTTAGCGCAAGGGAGACAACAATCTTCTTCGCTCGCGTTAGTCGTCTCTTTAGTTGCGACATCATTTCTTCAGTTATTTAGATCGACCTCGCGCCGCCCATAACGCGATTGTCTGGCTGCGTCTCCCCTCGCCCACCTCCACACGCCGCCGTCATTCCTGCAGCGCTGCTTCGGTTGCCGCGGCCAGCGCGACATGATTGGACACGCCCTCGATGCCGCCTACACACGTATTCATAATCTTCCTTGCACACCTCGAACAGCTCGTAATTAATCGACCACGTCGCACTTAACCATGTCGTAATCGACTACCGCAATTCAACCCCTCGTAATCGGCCTCCACGCAATCGAATATCTCGCACATCTTGCTCGCAAGTGAACCCTGCCAAGTGCGACAGCTACTGACCCTAGCTCGCAACCCAGTCGCGCCAACATGCTGCTCGCTGCAGTCCCTCCTTCTCTCTGGCAATGCCTTCACCTCCAGCCGAGCCAAGTCAACCAAAAGACGTCTGATCTGTTAAGAGTTCTTCGTCCCCAGGCCCAGCACACCAACCCCTCACCCTGCGAAGTCACAAGCAAGGACGCGCTGACAATAGAGCGCTCAACGGAGCCACCCCTGCAAAATACCAAGAAAGCCCTGAAAGCCCTGCAAGCCAACTTCGATGCGACTCCTCATCCCAACCGAGTCGATGCACGCTGTGCTGATTGCACGAGAAAACCTCCAGCACAAGTTGCCATTATAGAAAACATAATGACAGTAGTGAGAGTTGAGCCAACATAGTTATTTTCATGTGTGCAGATCTACACCTATGTCTCACTCTCAGGGGGCTGCCTAAAGGTACGGTACTTTAGCAACGATTGGAAAATCGTGACTTGGACATAAAGGTTATCAAGTGACTTGAACTTCACCTATCTCACAGTGCTTAAGGTACCTAGAGATTACTGGTAGGTCCAGGTTTTTTTACCTCCAGGCTCCAGCTGATGCGGAACTCAACACTCCCGTCCACGCCAGGGTTCCGAGTTTCCGCAGCTTGGCACGTACCTCTACATCCCATCTCGTTGGAGTAGGTACTTCAATACCTCACTCAAATTGTGACTTTCGATGCGACATAATAGTACCTACCTACAGGTACTGTGCTACATGCGTTGCCACCACATTCTCGATTGCCTGCATCTCGCGCCTCTACCTTACTTACTCCATTACCACAGCTACCGCCGCCACCATCTCCATGTAACATCACCACTCCCATCGCCAACCTTCTCCCTCCCTTCTACTACTTGCGCTTGTTCCTTCATGCGACAGCAGCAGCTTGCCCGTCCTTGGCCTTGCGCAACCTGATCTGCAAGAGACCAAGACGTACGGAGCCTCAACTGCCTCCCCCCCCACAACAATAGGTCGTCACGTCGCACAAGTCCGACATTCAGGCTCGTTGCTGCCAACCAGACTTGAAGATCACGACGTGCAAGTAACTTCAAAGCAAAACATATTCCTTTCTATACCGCTGTCAGTCCAGCTCATATCGAGGCGTCAGTGGAAAAGCCAGCCCATGGTTTTCAAAAGGCTCTTCGTGATTCTGGCAGCAACTCGCGGATAGTGTGCCCGGACAATTGCATCGCTGTTGAATATCTCAGCACCAGGAACTTGACTTTCGACGGACCTGCCCACTATGGAGACACCGAGTCACCAGAAGAGGCAGTGACATCTTTGTGTATGGCAGGGGCAGCCTTGCATGCTACCCAGCGCAACTAAGGGAGGCGTTTCAAAAGTCAGGATTCCACCGCCAAATATCTTGACTTTTGAAGCGCCTTCTCTTCTGTACCTGGCTACCTCAGGCACCAAGTCCTCATGCGGCAGGAGCCCAGCTTGGGCTAGAGTGGCTCGATATCAGAACTCAAAAAGAACCTTACCAGAATTTTCGCACGCCAAGAGTCTGGCACACCTGCATAACCCTCATGAGCCCAAGAAACAAGCTGTTCTAGGGCGCAAGGAATGGATTCTATCTCTACTTTCTTTCGTCCACACCCGCAGCATCTATCCCAGGACACACCCTTCCCCCCCCCCCCTTCCTCACCTCCCGCGCGCGGAGCCGGACTAACGTCGCGCCCGACTCGCACTGCGCGTTCCGGACCCTACAATCTGATCTCTCCCCCCCTTTTCCTGCCCTCAAGCGCCTTGATTGTTCCCTGTAGATCCGACAACATGCAGTCCATGGCTGGAAATGTCCACAGCACGGCGTGTCCTGCCGGCCATGTGACCCACTCGGCCCCGGCTAGGTCCGAGAGTTCGGCATCGAGTAAAGCCCGTTCGGCCCCAGCTGACTGCATCGTCTCCTGCCACGGGACGATGCTCCCCATCAGCCTGTCGAACTCTGGCTCTGTCTCGTTCCTTATAGCAGAAACCAGGGCTGACACGACTTGGTGGATGACCTTCTTCTCCCCTACTGTCGCACTCGCAGACCGGAGGAACTCCTCAAACGGATCGACGATCCAATCCTGCTGCGCTCTCATGTCGCGGAGTTGATGCTCGATCCTACGGGCTTGTTCCACCGCCGGGGCCAGCAGTCCGGCGCTGTCGGTATCCCCCCACCGTCGGAGCAGCTCCGCAACGCACGAAAACACGGCGGCCTTCGGATATTCATTCCCGTCGTCGTCGTCGTCGTCGTCGTCGTCGTCTTGGCGCTCGATGTCGTTCCAGCAGGAGAGCAGCCCCTCTATCCGCAAGCCGTCCATGGCCCCGGCCACGACCCACGAAGACGCGTGGACCTCCAAGGCGGCGAGGGACCCGACGGCGTCGGTGAGGGCGGTGTCGTACTCGCCGCACACAGACTCGATACTGTGCGTGAGGAGGCCGGCGTGACGGCACAGCGGCAACACATTCTCACGGATATGTGAGAGCAATGAGGCGGCGGAGTTGGCCAGGTCGACGAGTGAGGACGCCGCGTCGCTGTACAGGAGCGCGACGCGGCCCAGCTCCGCTGAGAGGGGAAGCTCCCTCCACCTCTGCTCCATGGACTGCAGCGCCGACGGGTCCAAGTATATGTACGTCTCGATGATGATCATCATGAATGTGATGGCGGCCAAGTAGAGGCCCACGATGATGAGGACCCATGTGCGTAATCGGAAAGACGACGAGGAGGAGGAGGAGTTGGCGGTCGGGAACGTTATTCGGTTGCACTGGAGCGTCAACACGCGCGCGTCTTCCTCGTGCGATGGCGGCGGCGGCTGTTGACCTGCGAGAGACGTCTGGATGCCATCGGAGGAGAAGTGTAGCTCGAGTGTGCCTATCGTAGGGACCCAGTCGCTGTGGAAGCAAAGGTTCAAGGTTTGGTCGTTGTGTCTTGGTCGACCATGTCGATGTGGTTGTCGTGGTTGTCGTGGTTGTCGTGGTTGTCGTGGTTGTCGTGGTTGTCGTCGCCCTCTCCATTCTTCTTCTCCATCTCGGTCTCGTGGGTCGGATGTCTCGTCTACGTTGTTATCAACGCTATGAGGCAAGGAGATTGTGAACTGGATGGCGTAGTGGTCGGGAGGTGAGTCCTCGCGCCCGCTTGAGTCCGAGGACGAGGACAACCGTGATCTGGAGCCTCTGGTGAACATGGGGAGTTCCGAGTTCGGTCAACTGCGTCGCGTCTTGACTTGTGTGTGATGATTGATCTCGACAGGAATTCAGGGGGGGGTTCCAGAGACCCTGTAGTAGGGTAAGAAAGTTCAATTGATGAGTAAATCTATTCCAATCCATGATTTCAAATTCCCCTGCCCGAGCCAAACATGCGAGATGTGAGAGCAAACAAACTAGAGCTGGACGAACAAAAACAAACACGACCCCATGTCACAACAATGCTTCCGCATTCAGCGAAGCGAAAAGAAAACAAGGAAAAAAACAAAACAAAGTCTTCTGCCCGATCTTCCCGGAATGCCTCTACGCCCCCCCGCCCGTCATGTTATCACCAGAAACCTGCTGCTTCAGCCAGATTTCGCGCAGCTGGTGGTCAATCTCCACGGCGGCTAAGAGATGCTCGCGTTGAGAGGCGAGAAGCTCCTTCACCCTCGCATGGGTGGGAGACACGGCTCCGTTGGCTCGATGGCCTTGACGCGCCCCGGGTGACGCCGGCGTCGACGTCTGATGATGCAGTTCCCGAGGTGGGATGGTGTGCTGTGCAGTTTGCTGCTGGCCATGGGATGCATTGTTAGGCCGTCGCCACTGGTTTTCCGAGTGCAGCATCGCCCTCTCCAGCCTCTCGCGCATTGCTGGCTCCATCGTTGACCAGCGGGTGCTGGTCCCCAAGTCGGTGAAGCCGGAGGTCGCGAGCCGAGACGCGATGCCGCCGCCGGCGCTTGAGGGCCATGCGCCGGGGCGGGCCGGGCGGGGTCCTTCGGGGTCAGCCTCTCTCGGTCCGGCGGCGGTGGTGGCGGCTTTGTCTTTGGCGGCCATCTTCGACCGGTGGAGAGCCAGTATCTCGGCTTCGGAGGGCGTCGGGTTGGACAGTCTAGCGATGAATTCGGCGACGTTATCATCTACCTCGACTGCGCGAGTGGGAGTTTGTTTGCTGGGGGTGTTGTTGTTTGAAAACATGACGATGATGATGAGGATGATGATGACGATAATGGTTGATTCAAACAAACTTGCAGCATGTCAACACAGCGATGAACTAGATGGACATGTTGTGGCAGAAGTAGAGATACATATATATCCATTTTCATCGCCTACACAATAGGCGACGAGATGGTTCTGGAAGTCGATTCACCACCCTTAGCTGACACAACCAAGTTGGCTGGCCATCATTGACGGTGAGACATAACGGTCTTCTCTCTTCTTGGATCGTCTGTTCATCCCGTTTCTTGTCGTCCTGCCGCATCATGGTGGCTTGCTTTGGTCTCCTGGCCTCAGGGTCAAACACCACTGTCAAAGGGGTCTGGGACAGGCAGGCTATGACCCGAGACAGCCCACCTCGTTCGACACGGCCGGCGGTCAGAGCGAAGGACAAAGGGCTGGTGAAGAGCGAGAAGACAGTCATGGCGAAGAAATATAAGACATGGCTGGGTAACAACAGTAGGAGGCCCTCTTCCCGCCCCATGGTGGTCGATGCCTTCACAGCAAGTCACTCATCCCTACGCACACCCTCTTCGCTCGCCAACAGCACTGTTCTCGTGCCTATTTACCTCTCTCGCAGAGAATCCAGGGAACGGAACACTATCCAAGGACCAAAAAAAGAAGACGCCACAATGAGAAATCTCGTTATGACGGCTCTCGTATGTGGCGTCGCAGCCGCTGCGTTCTGGCTCGCCCGACTGCGCAGCCCACCCTTGCCGGTGCCCATCATCAGCAATCCCGATCACCAGAGTGAGTCTAAATCATCCCCTCCACAAAGCCGGAAAAAAAAAAAGCACAGAGACATATGTTGCTGCGGAAATCTGACAAGTCTCCTTTTCCCCCCCGGTCTCCCAGACACCATCGACCACATCTGCGACGTATACCGAGATTACCTGTCCTTCAGCTCAGCGACGCAGATCCAAACGCTATACGAGGCCCTTGGCTTGGACGCGGCTCGGAATCCAGGGGTCGCGGACGTCTGGTCGGCGCTGCGGGACCGGGTGGAGGGAAATTACTACGCAAACGGCGCCCCCCTGGACGATGACGATGACGATGACGGCCCCTCCGCCGGCTCGCTGCATGCAGATGCAGAGGGAAGCCGCCGCAAGAGAGACGACAAGGAGGATTTGGTCGGCCATGGAGACGATGATCGGCTTCTGCCCCCGCCCCCGCCCCCCATGGCACCCCAGGCCAGCGAGGTTTGGGCGCAGATCGGCAACGTTCTGATCGACAGCAAGCTGCGCACCACGTACGACCAGGCCTTCATGTCCGTGCTGACGGGACTGGGGGTCGATCGGACGGCAGCGCTGAGCAGGACGTGTCGGTGGAATGAAGAGTGATGAAAGAGAGAGGTGGATGGATGCTTGGTTCATGTGAAGATGGCGAGACCGCCGCTGGAACCCCTTTCCATTTGATTGTGTTGGAAAAGGGGAGACGTAATGGTATAGAGACCACAAAGAAAATGTCATTGAACTGACTATTATTGGCCGCCAGACCGGGACATGTTGATGCTCGTCAAGTTGGCCATCGGGTGAAGGGACTGTCGGCGTAGATCCATCACCGACATCTTGCTTGCATTCATAATCCGTGTGCGGCATCTCTCGTTTGAGTTTCTCATTCTCGGGAGCCTCCCGCTTGACACACCCGCCTATGACCTACCATGTCGTTGCCCGCGGTAAGTTGACCGTGGAACGCGTCATCTTCCCTGGACGTGAGTACATTTCTCTCTGTCCCTGTCCCTGTCCCTGCCCCCCTCGTCCCTCTCTCTCGCTTCATCCCGAAAGCGTGAACACTGACTGACCTGATGCATCTGTCCTCAACACCTAGCGAGCCCGGGCAAGAAGATGAGCAAACTCGGGGGCCGCGCCCTCTGGGAGCAGTATGCCCGCATGATCCAGAGACTCTACTACGCCGACGATCCTCCTCATCCTCACAGAAGCCTCATCACTGCTGAAGATCTCGCCCGTGCTGAGTTGCTGCAGCCAGAATATGAGCTGGCAGCTGCTGTCGAAGACGACGACGACGACGACGACGACGACGACGACGACGACGACGAAGAAAACACCCATAATGGCGAGAGGATCCAGGAGGATGCTTGGCCCACGCAGTGGGACAATCGCAGGTCACTCGCGGGTGTGTTGAGCCGTCCAGAGTGGAAGGCCTTTCCCGTCCGCAAGCTGGTTTGTTTGCTCTCTCTGTTCATGTCTCCCCCAGGCTTCCCCATCCATCTAATGCTGTTGTTGTATTCTTGGCTGACCCGAGCAGGAAAATCCGCAGAACGACGTACAAGACACGATATCAGCCTCGAAACCACCCCCGAAGCCATTCTCGGGATCCGCATCTGCACAACAACATGCACTGCATGAGTACGAGAGCAACTCGCAGGCCCCTCAAGAAGATGCTCAACGCCGATTCGGGCCCAATAGACGTCCCGCGCCGACACCCGCAACTGTTCTGCCCGACAACCACCCTGTCTCCGATCGCCCTCAGCCAGCTGTCTCCCCGGCTGGTGATGATGTACAAAGGACACTCGAGAGAGGAGTTCAGAGACTTCACTTGGGCGCCAATCATTCGCGACACACGCCTGCTGCCCCCGTGGCCTTTGATCGGCCGAACCGAGCCCATGCCTTCACCGTAGACAACAGTTCCAGGTATGAGGAGAAGCGGTCCGAAGATGGATATGGGTCACCCGCCGAGGGTCACCACCGAGACGGCCTGACTGAATCCCAAAGGTCCCGCGATGAGGCGGGGCGCATCGGCGACGAGAGTTCCTCTAGGCCGAGGGCCTTCTCGCAGGACGACTTGAGGATGTTCTTGGCTTGGCGCAGGGAGAAACGGAGGCTTGGGACCGGCGACAAGTCGTAGCCGTGAGAAGTCTTGAGCCTTTTCTAAACTGTGGCTGGGTGGTTGAGTGGTCGAGTTGGAAACGATGGAGGACCTACATGTAGAAATTGAATCAGTAATTGGAAAGCTCTTTTGACAGGATGTGCTAAAAACTTGACTCGTGGGGTGACACGGTGAAAACTCCATCATTCAATCATGGTCAAGTGCTGGCTTTCTCTTGGTTTCTATGAATCAATATTCCTCATTATCATCCAACGTTAATCGTGCTTTATCGTCCATTATTCTGAGACCGACTCCTACCTACCAGCCAGCCCACGCCATATATCATGCACTTCATAAATTGTCCCTGCCTTGACCCATAAGCAAAAGTGTACCGTGATGCTCACAAGAAGACGACCCGCGATCGGGGGGTCAAAGATAACGTCTTTGTGCCCCCAAAACCCTCGCCTCCATCGCCGGTGACAGATCATCACCGCCAAGAAAGTACTTCCACAGCAGTCCCTGGCCTGGATACTGCAGAGGAGGACCGGCGCCAAGGGGCTGCCGACGGTTGTCAATGACATCTTCGAGGAAGAAGATCTCCTCCAGCAGCTGCTCGCGAGCCTCTCTGACGGCCATGATGATGCGGCGGCGGTCGCGTTGTCTGCCACGACCTCTGCCAACCGCCGGCAGGAAGAGCGCCTCCATCATGTGAACGCGAAGATCAAACAGGCGAGCCCATCCCTCGCGAAGCCAGCCCTCAAGCTCGGCAAGAGATATCTCAGCCCAGAACCGAGCAACGTCAGAGGCAGAGGCAGAGGCAGCGGGAGCAACACCAGCGGGGAGGGCGTCATTGTTTGGGCGGCGGCGGCGGCCGTTGAAAGCCAGTCCCGAAGCCGCCACGTTCCCACCCGCATTTCCACCTACGGCGGGAGCAGCTGAAGCTGCCACTGGACGAGGACGAGGACGAGGACCACGGGGTACAGACGGCAAGGACGGCAAGGACGGAAAGGACAGTGCATCGCCGTTGATTACCACTCTCGAGACGGAATCGCCGGGCATAATCTCGTCTTGGTCGTTCTCATTCTGGGCGATGATGCTATGGCCACGCCGAGCGGCATCATCAGCGGGAGCAATAACAGGGACGGGCCGGTCCCGGTCCCTGGCTCCATCCTCGCTCATGTGCTCATGTCGACGCGGCGGGACGACGGGGAAATGGCCCAGTTCTCGCAACTGAGTGGCCAGCGCCGCGATCTCATCCTCGTAGCGGCGGCGCTGTCTGCGCTCGTCGTCCTCGGCGTCTTCCGCCCGTTGCAGCAACGAGCGCGCGTAGCCCTGGTCGAAGCAGCTGCCGTCCCACTCGACGCAAAGGAAGCCCCGTGTCCATTCCTCCCACACCCGCTCGCCATCTATCTCGCGCACGAGCTCCAGGCGCGTGGCATCCGAGGCGCAGCGCGCCAAGGCTGTTTGGATCTTGCGGTGGACGACGAGGTCCCAGCTGGAGCCCCAGGACGAACCGTCCGGCCGGACGAGGTGCAGTTCGCGGGCGATCCGGTCCCACTGCTTGAAGGCGGCGGTAGTGGGAGAGAGCTGGAAGCGGATGACGTGCTGCCACATGCGCCGTTTACACCCGGGGGCGAAGGAGATGTGCGTGCCGGCGATGCGGAGGTGTTCTACGTCGGAGCGGCAAACGCGCTATCGTGTGGCGCCACAATAAGAGTTAGCAGTCTGAGGCAATGAGAGAGATGGGTGTTCGTGAGCGTCCGGTTTCTAACCTTCTCGTTGTTGGTCGGGCACATAGGAGAGACGAACGGCGGCGATGAACGCGATGAACGGTGGGAATATGGGGTGAGAGGACGTCGACAAGGAGCTTCCGCGGGCGAGACGAGAGATGCCGGGAGCGACATTCGGCACTGCGACCAAGTTAGTGGGATTGGGAGAAGGGCTGAGGTTCCCACTCGACCATGAAGGCGTTTGTTTCTAGCCGACTGGATTGCATTCTCAGCTCGGAGGGCCGCCGTTTGCCTCACGTCCTGCGGTCTAGACGCGGGAAAGAGATTCTGTCAGATTGTAGGGTCCGGATCGGGAACGTGCGATTGGATCCATGCGAGTCGGGCGCAACGTTAGCCCGGCTCCGCGCGCGGGCCTGAAGCGGCCCGGGCGCGCTAACTGCAACTGGGGTGCGCGCAGGAAAAGGGGCTGGGACGCACCTAAATAAGGAGTAATATATAGAAGTTATATATATATATACTATAGTATCACAAATATATATATAATAACCCTAATTTAATATATTCTCACTAAAGATATTAAAGGTAGTTAATATTAAAGTATATTAACTATACTAAATATAGTTTAGGTATTAAGAGTAATTAATATAGAAATAGGCTATATTACTAAGTTACTAGTTATTAAAAAATTAAGTTATAGCTTCTATAAATTATTAAATAAATAGGTTTCCTACTTAAAGCTATAACTTCTCTTTTATAACTAATTAATAATTCTAAATACTATCTTTTCTCCCCCTCTCTTTAATATACTAGTATTTTAGAACTAATAATATACTTTATATATATTTCTTACCTTTAATCTAAAAACACTTAAGCTTATAGTTTTATTTAGAATAATTTACTTATTATTTATTAATTGTAGAATTAAATTAGCCTTTAGGTTTAACTTATTAAGGCTTATTAACTCTATATTAATTATTACTTTTACTATAGCTATTACTAGTATTTAGATAGGTTTTATATACTTTTTGCTTTACTTAAATAAATACTACTTAGCTTAATTATAAAGATAATAATAATTATTAATTAACAGAGTTTTAAATAATATTTATTAAACTACTAAGAGTAAATATACTATTAAACCTTTAAGTAGTATATATAAATTCTTACTTTTTAAATTTAGGAAAAGATTATTCATAAATATTAAGTAATTAATAATTATTTATATATACTCTAAATTAGTAATATTATATAGATACTCTATATTATAGTTAGTATATTAAGATTGAAGATTTATAAATGTATTAATTAAGGTTTATATTAAATTATAGTAATAGTATAGCTCCTTTATAACACAACTATAGTAAATTTATATAGTTTATAGATATAATTTAGTAAAATGTTTCCCTTTGTAATAAGCTTTTAGTTACTAATCCCTTACAGTAGAATACTTAATAGTTACGTCTTTTTACATTAAGTTAAGTTGAGCAATAGAGGCACTATAGAAGATATAAGCTAAAGTAAATAAAGCTTTAGTAACATTACACTATATTTATCTATCTAGGTTATTAAACTGTCTTAATATAAATATAACTAATTATAGTTGGTTTTTATTATTTTATTATTCTACTTTCATATCTATAGTAAAGTCTAAAGTATTAATTTTAAGTTTAAATAATTTTACTAAAATATAAAATTAATAAGATAATAAGTTCTTCTATATATTACTTAATCTTCTTAAGTCTTTTTAGTTTTATACTTATTTATTAAAATATTATATCTTTCTTAATAAAGTCCTAGATCTATTTACTAGCTTTAGTATAGTTATAAATAAGATATTAATAAAAGTTAATAAATCTAAAGAATAATTATATATCCTTAATCTCTATAAATATAAACTAATTATAAATCTTACTTTTAGCTAGTTTAATTCATAGTCTTACTTTTCATAGTAATTATAGTATTTATATATATTCTTTATATTCTTTTAGTATTTATAAAAGAATAAAGATATTATTAAGATATATTATATTATATATATTAAAGTATTACTAAACTATTATATTAAGTATTATTAAGAAGATATATAGTTATATTTAAGTTATATATTATTATTATTCATTTAAAATAAATTATAAATACTTTAAAGTAAAATACGATAAATAACTTAATAAATATATTTACTATTATCTCTATATAAAGAATATATTTAATCAATATATAGCTTTCTATAATCTCCTACTTTAGCTAGTAGTTATAAATATCTATATATTAAAGCTTTATTTATAGTTAAATAAGTACCTATATAGATAGTTTACTAATTATTATACTAAATATAAATTATTATTATAGCTATACTAACTATAGTAAATATAGCTTAAAGGGTAGTATTATTTAATAAGTAGACTTATAGTTTAGTTATAAATTAATTTATAGAGAGGGCTTTATATACTGCTTAGGAGGCCTCTAGCTACTATATAGTGATTTTATCTACTTTATAATAGACCTTCTAACTCTGTGCTACGCCTCCTGATAATATATACAGCCTTTAGTTATGTAATCCTCTCCTAACTATAGCTGCACTTATATATACCTATCTTACTAGATATCCTTATAATCCTTAACTTTATAGTTTAATAATAATATAGTTTTTAATTACTTAATTACTCACTACTAAACTATTAACTTATCCTCTTATCTATTACCTATACTACTAATACTATCTCTATTACTGCTTTGCTATCTACTAATTCTCTTATTTAATTAAGCTAACTAATACCTTTATAGTAGCTATACTATTATTAGCAATGCTCTTTCTAAATTAAAGTAGTTAGTATAAGCTATACTTACTAATATTTCTCTATAGGGCTGCCTCTGCCTTAGTATTATAGAGGGCCTGTTTAAAGAAGGGCTAATAGATAGGGTATATAATAACCTAATTGACTTCTAAGGCTATATTTACTTATTTATATATAATTTAATTATATATATAGATATCCTCTATAGAGGTATTAATATAAGCTCTCTTAAGAGCTATATTAATAATATGCTTTTTATATAGTTTAGGTTAGTTAAAGAAGGAGGAGTTTTTATTAATTATATTAATGCTAAACTCTATAGTAATCTAGTTTATATTACTAGTAATAATAGGTATGCCTTATATAGTCTTTAATATTCTTTAGCTTTTTAGTACTTTAATCTCTATATTAGTGCTTAGTATATTAATATACTAGGTATAGTGCTAATATCTTAGAGGATTAGTTATAAGTTATAGGATAAGAATAAGAAAGAGAGATAGATATAAAGCCCCACTTATAGCAGCAGAGCTTTTTATGCTTCTAGCTATAAGAACCTCTTAGAAGGTTAAGGAGTTATCTCTTATATATATAATACCTTACTAAAAGGTTTACTTTTTAGGCGTTTTTTATAGTACCTTACTAAAAGGTTTAGTAAAGGTATTTCTAGGCTATAAAAGCCTTAGTAGCCTACTTAGCCCTAATATAATTAGCTCTTTATATATAGTATAGTATTACTTATACTATTACTATTCTACTAGTCTATTTAGCTAGAGTATATATCTAACTTTATATAAGGGTTTGCTTACTAATAGGAATATATAGAGTTTCTATATTATTATCCTTAACTAGTAGAGAGTATAGATTAAAGTACCTCTATAATATTTCCTAAATTATATCTATAAACTAAGTAAATGTATTATAGTCTTTTTTATAGAGGGGCTGTGTTATAACTATAAACTTAATACTACTTAAGATAGTATAAATAGTTCTTCTTCTATTACTAAGGTGATAATTAATATTTACTTATTTATTTTTTAAGTAACTATTGCTCTATATAGCTTTATTATAAATACTTATAGCTGCTTTTAATTAATTATACTATTTATAAAATATATATCTTAAGTAACCTTAAGTATATTATCTATATTACTTAGCTTAAAGCTATATTTAAAAAATATATATTATATTTAGTAGAGATATTAAAATACTTTATTAATTATATAATACTATATAAAACCAAAGTTATTATTAAACCTGATAACGCAGCTTATAGTAAACACTATTTTAAGTTATATTACTATTACTATATAAAGTATTATTTTAATATAGCATTAATAATAGTTAACTATTTATAGAGCTCCTTCTCTATTATATAGTTTTAATTATTTCTTTATTATAAATATATATACTTATTTATTTATAGTAAAGCTTATAGCATACTATATAAATAGCTTTGATACTTTATCTATAAATATTAACTATAATAACTATAGTTTATATATAGCTCTATAATAGAGCAATTTATTCTCAAGGAATAATTATAGATTCTTACTTTCTTTAAAATAATAATACTTCTAAAAAGTATTTATAGCTTCCTTTATATATTTAATATATCTATAATGAGATATTAATATATAATTACTTATATAAAAGAGGAATATTATAAACCTATACTACTAATAGTAGTTTTTATTAACTACTTATTTAAAGTTAAATATAATAAAGCTAGTCTCTAAGTACTCTTATTATAGAAGCAGTAAGTAGTAAAATCTATTTAGTAGTTTTTATAGATATAATATCTTAGTCTTATAATAATATTCTAGCAATATATATATAAATACTATTTTATTAATAAATATATATATATATATATATTTATAGTATTAAATTATAATAGCTTTATATTAAAATAAATAGCTATAATAATTATTACTTAAAAAGATATATCTATGAATACTAATATAAGGACTAATAATAATAATTAAACTATATACTATATCTAGTAAGCTTAGTATAGCTTATAATTAGCTTTTAATAGATCTATAATTATCTTAATTTATAGAGTAGTTATACTATTAATTAATAAGATAACTACTATACTATTTACTATAGTGTCTATAGAGTAGTTTAAAATATTTAGAATAGTTAATTTTAAAACTTTATCTTTAATATAGCTTTAGAGTATATTATCTATATTTAGAATAGTAGTATATAGCTTAATGCTATTCTAAAGCTTAAGGCTAGATACCTTTATATATAGAAAGTTAATTTAGAGAATTTAATTACTATATCTCTATAGCTAAAAAGTAGTTATAGTAGTTATTATTTTATAATTAAGTATTTTAGAACAGTATTTATAGTAATATAGTATATATTTAATTATTAATTATATTAATAGATATAGATATGTATATTTATTTATTCTATATAGCGATATATATATAACTTCTATATACTTACCTTTATTGAGCGCATTCTAGCCCTTTTTGCTGCGCGCGCCCTAGTCGCAATTACCGCGCCTGGGTCCGGCTCGGGCCCGCGGGCGGAGTCGGACTAACGTCCGCCCGACTCATGCCGCACCCCCGCCGCGTTCCGGACCCGGGCTCCAATCTGACAGGTTGATCATCGATGTACTTCAGCATAGGTATCACAATATCACAGCAGTTAGTTAATCACAAAGCAAAACTGTAAGCAGAACAAACAATCAAGTTGAGAAATAGCTAACACTTTGGATAATACTGTCGGAAACTCTGCAAGTAGCTAACGCCCAGGTCTCTTGCCGTCTTGCTCCAGCGCTGCAACATGTTTTCGCTTGCCTGACCCCCCTGGCCTGAGACGTCGGCCACGAGATCCGCGGCTCCTTGCGCCATCTCGGCAAGATGCGTCTTCTCATCCTGGATGGCTTTGAGAAGTTTGGCCGTCTTGCTCGCGCCCTCGGTCAGCATTTTACACACCAGGTTGGCCTTGGCCTTCCGCCGCCTCCACATTATCATCTCGTTGCGGATGACTTGGGCCTGGTCCTCCCGCAACCATACATCGCTGGTAGTACCTTTCATCACCTGGCCGGCACCTCGGTCGACGAACAAGACGTTTCGTTGCCACCATGGTCTGGCCCTGGCCCTGGCCCTGCGATGGGCCTCTCTGAGTCTGTGGGACTTGTCCGAGATGCTCTCCTCAAGAGCCGTGTTCCAGCCGCAGGCGCTGGACGCCACTTCCCCCATCTCCCGGCTGAGAGCCGTCACATCCTTGAAGAATTGCTGTCGACTGGTCATCTCACCGTCCAGGACGCGAGAAATGTCTCGGACAAGTTCCTCCAGAGTCACTGCTGGTGGGGGCGAAGGGGGCTGCGTGCCGGCAACCAAGCCCCAAAGCCAAACGGCGCCAAACCAGGCCGGTGGATGAGAAGGGTGACGCTTGTGCAACAGGGCAGCCGGATCATCATCCATCAGACCCATCATCTTCTCCTGCGCGCGCTCCACAGTTCGCGCCTGTTTACGTCCAATGTCCCGCAGCTGCCCCACAACGGACCCGGCCTGGCGCATGACGGCAAACGACTCCCGCTGTTTGTCCGTCATGTACTTTCGCTGCTCGTCAGCCATGCCCCCAAGCAGGTCGCCGAAGCTGAAAACACAGAAATGCCGGTCGGGCTTCTGGAGCAGGGACAATTCCACTGCTGTCAGGGGCATCCAGGCGGAGGAGGAGGAGGAGGAGGAGGAGGACGTAAGCGTCGGTGTGGCCGCGGGAAGAGGAGAATGAGCTGCGTTGGCGTTGGCGTTGGCGCTGGCGCTGGCGCACCAGTCGACGAAGAAGAGTCTGTTGGGAAAGATGTCGTTGCATGCCCAGACGTGGAGGGCGTGGAGACCACCAAGCGACACGTTGATGGCCCACGCGGCCATGAGAGCGAAGATGCCCAAGACGGCCAGGATGACAAAAGCGATTTTCGTGGCTTTGTACGCCGGCTTCAGGATGGCGCAGTATGCGACGGTCCAGATGATAGCTAATACTGCTCGAGCGAAGGGAAGGAGAAGGGGGCAATCCCAACCCGTGTCTTCCTCTGTTGGGCCCTCTTCCCGTTTCTTCAGATCGTCGTCGTCGTGGCTGGGGACGTGGCCCTTGCTCGGCTGCGGACCGGCGCCCTGTCTCTCTGGCATGCGGCGGTTCGCGCTTGCCGGCGTTTGGATATCAGGGATCCTCCTGGTGGCAGATGGCCTGAGTCGAGATTCCCTCAGCGAATCCAGTTGTTGCCTAGCTTCGTGCTCAGCCGGTTTGGTGGTGGTTCTGCGATGGCGCTCCATCTGATCGAGGACCCGCTGGTACGCGGCATCGAACCGCTCGTCGCTGACAGGTGCCATAACCGGACGGGAACAGCAAGTCGCCACTAAGACCGATGTGATCCTGGGGTGATCCTGGGGGGGGGGGGGGGGCCGAGTCTGGGGATAATGGGCTCGGAGATGTGTGGATTTTCAAACGTCTGGGTGGGGAGGTCCCAGTCTGGGCGACGATGATGCCTGGATACTACGTTTTCCTGGATGGATGGGCCGGTATTCCGCAAGCCCGAGTGGCATGCGGTCCCTCCAAATGACTGGTATTTATGTCCTTCGTCTACCGATATAATAGCCCTCGTGTTGGGTACGGAGAAGAGAGACTTTTTCTAACATGCAGGTACCCGTCCGTCCCAGACTCCCATCATTCCAAGTGGGCTTGGCCTGGGCGGCCAGGTCCAGGTCCTGACATCTGACTTCGCCCCGCGAGGTCTGATCGCATGATGGCGAGAGACTGAGGAAACGCATCATTCCCGGATGCCAAGCACAGACTTGGAAGGACCAAAGGTCAACCGGCCTTTGGCGGAGAATGTTCCCCTCGTGAGAGCCGTTCTTCTTCGGCCCGGTGGAGTTGTCCGCCGATGGATGAGATCGGGGCGCTCTGGGACAAAAGTACCGGAGGCCCAGGTAGACGCAGAGACGTCAGATGGCAGCCAGTTGGGACAAGAGCCTCTCAACCACGCAAATACCAGCCAGCCCTGATAACAGGGTACTGCGGTCTTGCCATGTGACAACTGACTCCATCGACCTTCACCTCCTGAATGAGACACTGATAACAGCGATACAAGCGGTAGATGCGCCGAAAAGGGTTTCCCAATAATGGTAACCCACGGACAGACGGCCCCTGCGATTGAGTTCTGCCGGGTTCGCAGATGAAGATGGTCCAATAATGGAGATAAGGCTGCTCATGCTCACTCTGATAACAGAGAAAGCCAGCCGCAAGTCTCAAGCACCGGGACAGGACGGTTGAGATGACCAGCCAATAATGGAGGGTCTCAAACTGCTATGATTCTGAATGAAACTCACAGACATATGTCTGGCGATTGAGATCTGTCGGCTCACGGATGAAGATGATCCAATAATGGAAATAAGACTGCTCACTCTGATAACAGTGAAAGCCAGCCGCAAGTTTCATATCCCTTGACAGTTGGAAATGACCAGCCAATAATGGAGGTCTCAAGCAGCCACAGATGATGATGATGATGATGATGATGATGATGATGGGAGATCTAGATTTCCTTTCGTCAAATCTGAGATATAATTGACAGGGCAAGAGGTTTGGATCATTCCCAAGCTCCTATTTGATTCTTTGTATGCTAGTCTGACCGCTACAATGACATCTTGACCGCCTCGTTCAACGTTGGTCCACGATGAAGTGTCTTACAACACTGGAGGTGGCAAACTGAGCGGTGCGTCAATCTTGAGACCTGAAGCAGGCTCATGTTGATGAGACACATGACCAAGATGGGGTGAAGGCCGGCCATCACGAGCGGTGACAAACTGAGCGGTGCGTCAATCTTGAGACCCGAAGCAGGCTCACGTTGATGAGACAAATGACCAAGATGGGGTGAAGGCGCCAGCAGCCATCACAAGCGGTGACAAACTGAGCGGTGCGTCAGTCTTGAGACCTAAAGCAGGCTCATGTTGATGAGACATATCACCAAGCTGGGGTGAAGGCCGGCCATCACGAGAGCTGAGATCCAGTGCAGTCGCACCTTCAGGTTTTGGTATCAGCGGTCTCGGGTAGTCACAGAATAGGAATGTTTACCTGGAAGCAGGTTCATGCATGGATCCTCCCCGTCTGCTCGGGCTTTGCGTTCATGTCCCAATCATGCCGGCTGCGGGAATGCATGCATGATTTTAGGCTGAGGATACTGCAAACTCCCGAAAAGTAGAGACGTCAAAGACCAGCGGTGAACATGCTTGAGAGGCGTAGCTGCTGCCTAAGGTAGGTAGGCGGGTGGGTGGGTAATCTCCAGTGGTTCGTTTGTCGTGCTCTGCATCCGGCATGCTCCCTTCCCCGCGGGTTCGTAACTTTTGTGAATACAAGACAGACATCTGACGCTTGTTTCCGGCAGTTATACTTGATTGATCCTTCATGCCATATAGAGCTACTCGTCCTCCTCTATTGTCGACGTTTTACAGTCCATTTCTCCCGATTTATTGCCAACGTGAGGGTATTCCGAATCTCTGCTTCGTTCAAGGTCTGAAGCGTATCACAACCATGTGTCTCAACAACTCGTACCAGGTGCCTACCCCCTACCTAACCTTCCATCCTGTGAGTGAATAACCTCACTAACGTTCGAATTTGCCAGACTGTGTGCGGTGCTAGCATCGAGTACTACCGACAAGCTGGCCCGCGCTCTGGTGTGTCCTGGTGCATCCTCGTCCGCGCTCAGATCCTCCATGCCATCGTGGCAAACCAATGCCTCCCACCTTGCGTCGACCACCCAAACTTCGAAGAGCGCTTCATGCCTTCGGTCCGCATCGCCTGCAACATGGTACACGGAGACGACTTCGCCAGCGTCATCGGCCCGCGGTTTGATCGACTGGTGAAGCACTATGTCAAACGCTGGGTCGTCGCAAACGGCATCGTGCTTGTGGATAAGAGCGTCACAGACGGATACCGATTCAATCAAGAGCTGGTCGGAAGGTGCTTTCACAATGTCGGCGCCATCGAGCGCTGGCTGCGGGATGACATGGGCAAGCTGGACTGGTGGGAGAAAGTGGCCAGGGGTGAGTGAGTTTCATGGCCGCCGCTGAGGCATACTTTGCTTCACGCCGTCTTCCCAACGTTGGCATGGACACGTTATCGCTGACTTTGACTCCTCTCATCTTTAGATCCTGGTCTCATCTCTCCTCCTACTCCGGTCCCATCTACCGCGGTAGCTACTCCCAACCGCTCCACGCCAGCGACGCCAACAACACCGACGACGCCGGCGACTCCACTCACGCAGAGCCAGCGTAGGGGCACCGCCATGTCCAGGAGAAGGCTGCCGCAAACACCGACGTACCACAAGGGAGGTCCGGATTTGGCCGAAATGGATCGTCTGGTATCTGGCCTTGAAGCCCTTGGTTCCCCGTCTAATCCGGGCGTGAGTCAAACTCCCTCGACCCCAACACGGTACGTCAAGTCCAAGTTCCAAGGTTCAAGGCACCATACCAACGTTGATCTTTTTTCTTGCCTTCATATAGCTCACCTTCGTCCCAGATGCCCCCCAGGACCGCCCTCAGGCCTGTTCAGCGACCTCGCAAGCGGCTCAACCAAAGGGGAAGACCCTACGCCCGTTCTGGGTCTAGACACGTGGGCCCCTACGCTGAGGGCCGCAGTCCCAGACCTCAAGACAACCGAGGTCATGTTTCCAGCTAAGGATCCTTCAACTGTACCGCCGTCTGCTGAACGATCCATCTTTCCGTCATCATCATCATCATCATCATCTCCAGCACCCCGTCATCTTCCAGCACCATCTACTATTACCTCATCATACCAGGGCCGCAGCATCACAGACGCTACGACATCCACATTCATGTCTTCAGTAGCACCACCGTCATCTCCCCCATCATCACGCTTTCAGGAGAGTCTCAGACCGCTACCAAACAGCCATAGTTGCAGTGGCGGTGATGGCGGGGATGACGTTGGCGTTGAGAGTGGTGTTGAGGCTGTGGAGGATCGCATTAGGGAGTCACTTGAATTAACGCGACGCGCGTGGCGATATGTAGTTGAGGTTGAGGCAGCGGCGCAGGTTCTGATGTTTAGCATTGATAAAACAGTCTAATACATACTACATGACCTATTATGTATTCTTTCGTTAAACTTAGGTTTTGCTTCCTTAGTCTTGCGAGCTGGAGGACTTCTTATTTCTAAACTTAATTGAAGTCTCATGCCTTAATATAAAGAATCCTACGCCTCAATCTATAGAAAAGGCTGGGGCTAAATGTGAAGGTCGAACGGGAGAGCATCAGCTGTGTCCGTGATGACCAGCCGGCAGGATCTAGAAGGCGCTATCCACAGCAGCCAAATTGTTATCCTCATCTCCAGCGTCCCGTTTTCAGTCCAGCCCTATAGACTCACATATGCTCAAACTTGTTAAATTGTATGGTATGGGGTTTAAAAAAATAATAGTGTATTGAGTGTGTAGCTATCTGGAAATCTCTGTGCATAGATCCTTATATTATTTATACTTAAATATAGCTAAAGTAGGTATTACTCTATTATACTATAGTTACTACTACTTTTATATATACTTAGTATACTACTATATATACTAAGGGGTTAATTTAATATACCCCTTTAGCTTTAGTATAATATAGTATAACTAGCTAAGTTTCTTAATTAACTCTAAAGTACTTAAATTTAGTATATCTAAAGTTATTTAATACTTTAGTTAATAACCTTATAACTTTATTATTTATCTATTTTATAATCCCTTCTTGACTATTATTTCTTAATAGTATTATTAAGTTATTATAAAGTATTTAAGCCTTTAGCTCTTAATTATAGTATTATAATTTAGTTTTTTTATTTACTTGAGGATTTATAAGCTCTATTTAGGATATTAATAATAATAGTCTTATTTAAGTAATACTAACTTAGGAATATTATTAATAAGGGAGATTATTATATAGAGAGAGTACTACTCTTTTATAGTTATTTATCTTATTTTAATTAGACTACTTTATTTTATAGAATTACTTATTTATAATAAGAGGGATTATTACTCTTTATTTTCTTTTACTATTCATAGACTATTTTAAGGAGGTATTATTAATAATAATAAGGTTTAATTAATATTACTTAGAGGGGGTATTATTAGCTTTTAAAAAGGAGTTATAATATAATTATAAAGAAGTAAAGAAGACTTAAGTTATTTATATAAGTCAAGCTTTTAGTAAATTATATACTTAAGGGCTTAAATATTAATATAATTCCTTCTTTTTTATATTAATATAATATTATAGTTAGAGAGGTATTTAGTAAGTTAATTTAATATATATAATAATCAAGAAGTTACCCCTTTAGGTTAGGTAGTAAGTCTACTTAAATCTAGGCTTAATATTACTATTAGTATTTTATAACTTCTCTCTTATTTAAGCTTCTATAATTATTAAGAACTTATTAATAAAGCTTAGTTAGGTAATAAATCTTTTATAAAACTACTATAGTAGGGGTTTTATAAATCTATTTATTATTAGTTTAGTTAATGAAATATAGATTACTTTAATATACTCTTTTATAACTTTTTGCTATAAGTAATAGTTATAAATATTAATATAGTAGAGCTGTATTTATAGTTAGAATATCTCTTTTATAATAAAGCTTATTATTTATAGATTATTATACTAAATTATAACTTTTAGTATATTATTAACTATAGAGTTTATAGATTTAGGTAGCTTATTATTTAAATAAGAGACTCATAGAGCTGTAATAAGTTAATTTATAAATAGCTTTTTATTTACTATTTATAAAAAGATACAAAGCTCTACTTCTATAGTTAATATATTAACTTTATTCTATTTATTTACCTTTTATAAAGTTATCTCTCCAAAGAGCTTTATTATAAATACGTAAGAACTCTTATAGTTAGAGATATTATTAATAGAATTAGTATTTAATATAACTTTGAAGTTTTCAGTTAATTCCTTAGGAACTCTATATTCTAGGTATAGTTTATTTATTTATATAAAGTTCTTAATAATATTATTAGTAATAAAGTAATAATAAGAATCAAGATTTTAGCTAAGATAGATAAATCTATAAATTATAAATAAGATATTAAGTTATATTATTACTATAATATATAGTAATAATCCAAGTCTTTATTAATATTTTATAACTTTAGCCTTTATTACCTCTCTTTTATAAAGGAGAAGTTCTTTTTATATTATTAAGATTTAATAGTTTTTTATTAACTTATTAATTAGGAGTTTTAATAGTTTCTTATAGAAGGATAACTATAAAAGCTATAGTTTATAGTTAGGTTAATCTTAAATAATCTTAATTTCTAGAAATTACTAAATATCCTTAATTTCTTTAAGGTAGTATTATAGTTATAGTTTATAGATTAGCTATCTTATTTTTATCTCTTTAAAAGAAGATATATAAATATATAGTTATTAATATAAAAACAGAATAAGATCTTACTCTTTTATTTATAGTAGTTTTTACTAGCTACTTACTTAAACCTACTTAGTATAAAACCTATTTTTAGATATTATTACTATTAAGTTTATAGTTATAACACAGCCCCCCCACAAAAAAGACTATAACAAATTCACCCAGTTTATAGATATAATTTGGGAAACACTATAGAGGTACTTTAATCTATGCTCTCTACTAGTTAAGGATAATAATATAGAAACTCTATATATTTTTATTAGTAAGCAAACTCTTATATAAAGTTAGATATATACTCTAGCTAAATAGACTAGTAGAATAGTAATAGTATGGGTAATACTATGCTATATATAACAGGGCTAATTATATTAGAGCTAAGTAAGCTATTAAGGCTCTTATAGCCTGGAAACGCCTTCTAGTAAGGTACTGCAAAAAATACCTAAAAGGTAAACCTTTTAGTAAGATGCTATAAACACCACTATATAAGAGATAACTCCTTAACCTTCTAAGAGATTCTTATAGCTAGAAATATAAAAAGCTCTACTACTATAAGCAGAGCTTTATGCCTATCCCTCTTCTTTATCCTTATTAACTTATAATAAATTCTCTAAGATAGCAGCACTATACTTAGTATATTAATATACTAAGTATATATAAGATATACCTATTATTACTAGTAATATAAACCAGATTACCACAGAGTTTAGTATTAATATAATTAATAAAAACTCCTCCTTCTTTAACTAATCTAGTCTATATAAAGAGTATATTATTAATATAGCTCTTAGAAAAGCTTACCTTAATACCCCTTTAGAGGATATCTATATATATAATTAAATTATATATAAATAAGTAAATATAGCAGTAGAAGTTAAATAGGTTATTATATACCCTATTTATTAACCCTTCTTTAAATAGGCCCTCTATAATACTAAGGCAGAAATAGCTCTATAGAGCTTATTAGTAAGTATAGCTTATGCTAACTGCTTTAATATAGAGAGAGTATTATTAATAATAGCATAGCTATAAAGGCGTTAGTTAGCCTGATTAAATAAGAGAACTAGTAGATAAAGCAGTAATAGAGGTGGCGTTAGTAGCATAGATAATAGGTAAGAGGATAAGTTAATAGTTTAGTAGTTAGTAATTAAGTAATTAAAAACTATATTATTATTAAACTATAAAGTTAAGAATTATAAGGATATAGATAGGTATATGCAAGTGTAGCTATAGTTAGAATAGGATTACGTGACTGAAGGCTATATGTATTATTAGGAGGCGCAGCACAGAGTTAGAAGGTCTGTTGCAAAGCAGGTAAAATCACTATGCAGTGGCCAGAGGCCGATATTATTACTATAATAATAGTTAATAGTAAAGTCTATAGAGAGCTTTAAATAACTTTAAAATATATCTACTTATTTAATACTTTAGTACTATCTTTATATAGACTTTTTTATTAAGATTAGTATAAATAAAAGTATTAACTATATTATATTATAAAAGATTTATAAAACTAGTTTATAACTATAATAAGAGTCCTAAAGGATATCTTTATTAAGGATAGAAATAAAGCTTAAGGTAGAGTAATAAGTTAGAACTAAGCTTAAGAGTATTTAAATTTATTTTATAGCTAGAACTTACTTAATATATTAACCTTATTAATCTTTATTAGATTAGTTAGTAATAACTATTTAGCTTTTTTATTATCCTTAGTATTATTTATATTTAAAGTTTATTATAGCTTTATTAACTTAATAATATTATTATAGTAGTTATATATCTCTTCTTAGTTTATTTTCTATAGATTATCTTTCTACTTATTAATATTACTACTAAATTTCTTACTCTTATTAAACTTAATATCTTTTATAGTAATAACCTTTTACTTTACTAAATACTATTTTAATGGAAGCTTAATAAAGTATAGTTAATAAAGTATTTAATTTAAGCCTTAGGGTTAAAGCATTAAAGATAGTTTTTATAAAGTTATATTTATATAATTAAAGTAAAGACTTTATAGCTATATTAGTATAGATACGAAATATTTCATATAGTAATATTACTTTTTATAGATTAATATAAAAGTTTATAAAAGGGTTTCTACTCTCTTATCTATAATTAAGTATAGTTATAAATATAAATTGCTACTATATAGATCTCTAACTATAAGTAGAGTAGAAGTTTTGATAATAAATAAAAATATCTAGCTATTATCTTTATAATTACTATATTACTCTCTTTATTACTATTTTAAGCTTATATATTTAGTATAGATAGCTTAATTTAAATATTTATTATATAAATAAGGTTTTTTTATCTCTAAGTACCTAAAGTTTATAGTTATAACACAGCCCCCCTATAAAAAGGCTATAACAAATTTACCTAGTTTATAGATATAATTTAGGAAATATTAGAGAAACTCTATATATTTCTACTAGTAAGCAAAGCCTCTAAATATTACTATATAAAGTTAGATATATATTCTAGCTAAATAGACTAGTAGAATAGTAATAGTATAGGTAAAGCTATACTATATATAATAGAGCTAATTATATTAGGGCTAAGTAGGCTACTAAGGCTCTTATAGCCTAGAAATACCTTTGCTAAACTTTCTAGCAAGGTATTATAAAAAATACCTAAAAGGTAAACCTTTTAGTAACGTACTATAAATACTACTATATAAGATATTTAATAACTCCTTGCCTAAAAGGTTAATCCTTTAGTAAGGTACTATATATATAAGAGATAACTCTTTAACTAAAAAGGTCTTTCCTAAGAGGTTCTTATAGCTAGAAGTATAAAAAGCTCTATAAGTAGAGCTTTATACCTATCCCTCTTTCTTATTCTTATTAACCTATAATAAGTTCTCTAAGATATTAATACTAGACCTAGTATATTAATATACTAGCTATATATAAAGCATATATATTATTGCTAATAATATATAAAAGATTATAATAGAGTTTAGTATTAATATAATTAATAAAACCCTCTATTTTATTAAGTAGCCTAGATAATACTAAGAGTATATTATTAATATAGCTCTTAAGAGAGCTCTTATTAATACCTCTATAGAGAATTTATAGATATACTAACTTATAATAGATAAGTAAGTAGACTTAGTAATAGAGGTTAGATAGGTTCTTAGATACTCTATAGAGTAGCCCTTTTTTAAATAAACCCTCTATAATACTAAGGTAGAGATAGCTCTTTAGGAATTAGTAAGTAAGGCTTATACTAACTAATAGAGAGAGCATTACTAATAATAATATAGCTATAAAGGTATTAACTAGCCTAATTAAATAAGGGGACTAGTAGATAAAGCAGTAATAGAGATAGTATTAGTAGTATAGGTAATAGATAAGAGGATAAGTTAATAGATATTATTATTAAACTATAAAGTTAAGGATTATAAGGCTATAGATAGGTATATATAAGTATAGCTATAGTTAGAAGAAGATTATATAACTAAAGGCTATATATCTTATTAGGAGGTATAGAGTTAGAAGGTCTATTATAAAGTAGGTAAAATTATTATATAGTGGCTAGAGGCCTCTCTAAGTACTTTAAGATCTTATTATTATACTTAAATACTTTAATTATAATATTTAGCTTTTTTAAGTAAGTTAATAAATTAAGTAAATACTTTTATTAAAGTTCTTATTAAGTAGTCTTAAAGAAAGTAATTCTAAGTATAACCTAATAGTCTATCTAGAAAAAGTAAGAGGGTTATAAAGCTTCTATATATTTCCTTAAATAAGTAGAAGTTTAAAGCTATTTATCTCTTTAGTATTAAGGTTATAATAAACTCTCTTAGTATTTAGTATACTTATTAAATTATCTTCTTTAAGCTATATATATTATAGTTTCTTATTCTTAAGGGTATTCTACTCTTTACTCTTGCTTTGTATATTATAGCCTCTAGATATTATATTATAGCTTTTATTATATAGCTAAGTTAAGAGTATTAATTATTATAACTACTCTTTTTGAGCTTTCTTTTTATTAAGGTAGTATAAATATTATACTATAGAGGGGTTAGTATAATATTATTATAAAATACTATTTAAGCCTTTTTTAATATATACTTAAGAATATATTAATTATAGATATAAAGAGCTTTAGTAATTAAAGTTCTATCTTATTATTAAAGGTAATAGTTATTTAGCTTATTATTTTAGTAAATACCCTTCTTTTCTAACCTTCTATAGAATATAAAGTTACTTACTATAGTACTATAATATATAGTATTAAGAAAATATAGTTTAACTAAATAACTTTTAGAGCTAACTATATTTATAGTTATAAATCTATTCTCTTTAATTAATATTAATATAGATTCTATAAAAATAAAGTCTTTATTATAAATACTATATAAAGTCTTAAAGTATTTAAAGTTATTTAAAATATAAACTATTAAGCTTAAATCTAATAGTATTAACCTATATAATTTATAGTTATATTAATTGAGTTTATAGTTACAACGCAGCCCCCCGCAAAAAAGACTATGATAAATTTACCCAGTTTATAGGTATAATTCGGGAAACACTATAGAGGCACTTTAACTTATACCCTCTACTAGTTAAGGATAATAATATAGGAACCCTATATATTCCTACTAGCAAGCAAACTCTCTAAATATCACTATATAAAGTTAGATATACGCTCTAGCTAAATAGACTAGTAGAATAGTAATAGCATAAATAACACTACACTATATATAACAGAGCTAATTATATCAGGGCTAAGTAGGCTACTAAGGCTCTTATAGCCTAGAAACACCTTTACTAAACCTTCTAGTAAGATGCTATAAAAAACGCCTAAAAGGTAAACCTTCTAGCAAGGTGCTATATATATAAGAGATAACTCCTTAACCTTCTAAGAGGTTCTCACAGCTAGAAGCATAAAAAGCTCTGCTATAAGCAGGGCTTTATGCCTATCTCTCTCTCTTATTCTTATTAACTTATAATAAATCCTCTAAGATAGTAACACTATACCTAGTATATTAATATACTAGGTATATATAAGGTATATCTATTATTACTAGTAATATAAACTAGATTACTATAGAGTTTAGTATTAATATAATTAATAAAAACTCCTTTTTCTTAAACTAACCCAGTCTATATAAAGAGTATATTATTAGTATAGCTCTTAGAAGAGCTTACCTTAATACCCCTATAAGGGATACTTATATTTATAATTAAATTATATATAAATAAGTAAATATTATAGTAGAAGTTAAATAGGTTATTATATATCCTATCTATTAGCTCTTCTTTAAACAGGCCCTCTATAATACTAAGATAGAGGCAGCCTTATAGGGAAATATTAGTGAGTATAGCTTACACTAACTACTTTAACACAGAGAGAGTATTACTAATAGTAATATAGCTGCTATAAAGGTGTTAGTTAGTCTAATTAAATAAGAGGACTAGCAGATAAAGCAGTGATAGAGGTAGTGTTAGTAGTGCAGGTAATAGGTGAGAGGATAAGTTAACAGTTTAGTAGTCTGTAGTAATTGAGTAATTAAAAACTATATTATTATTAAACTATGAAGTTAAGGATTATAAGGCTGTCTAGTAAGATAGATATATATAAGTATAGCTATAGTTAGAATAGGATTATATAATTAAAGGCTGTGTGTATTATTAAGAGGCGTAGCGCGGAGTTAGAAGGTCTGTTATAAAGCAGGTAAAATCACTATATAGTAGCCAGAGGCCATAGTTATATTAATATACTGGGTGTGGTGCTAATATCTTAGAGGATTTATTATAAGTTAATAAGGATAAGGAAGAGGGATTAGCATAAAGCTCTGCTTATAGCAGAGCTTTTTATGCTTCTAGCTATAAGAACCTCTTAGAAGATTAAGGAGTTATCTCTTATATAGTAGCGTTTGCAGCACCTTACTAAAAGGTTTACCTTTTAGGCGTTTTTTCCAGGCTATAAGAGCCTTAGTAGCCTACTTAGCTCTAATATAATTAGCTCTATTATATATAGTATAGCGTTATCTATATTATTACTATTCTACTAGTCTATTTAGCTAGAGTATATATCTAACTTTATATAAGGGTTTGCTTACTAATAGAAATATATAGGTTTTCTATATTATTATCCTTAACTAGTAGAGGGTATAGGTTAAAGTGCCTCTATAGTGTTTCCCAAATTATACCTATAAACTAGGTGAATTTATTATAGTTTTTTTTATAGGGGGCTGTGTTATAACTATAAACTTAATAATTTATAGTTATAAATTATAGTAAATACTACCTTTTTAACTCTTACTCTCTCTCTATAATTTATTAAAAGCTATTAATTCTTTATAAAGATCTTTAAATAGTTAATCTTATTTACTAATTCTTCTTTATATTATTCTTTTATTAAGTTAGTTATTATTTTATTTAGAGTTTAATAGTTAGATATTTTATCAATAAATATATATTAATACTTTAATAATTAGTATTAATCTATATAAGCTTAATGTTTAATAAGTTTCTTTTTCTATTTATTTTATTAATTATTAAACCTCTTATTAATCTATTTCTTCCTTAATTTACTCTAAGGGTAAAAGGTTTAAGCTAGATAGATAAAAAGGTTAGTTATTATTAACCTAAATACTCTACTCTTTATAATATAAGATTCTAAGGTTTTAATATCTACTATCTCTAAGACCTCTCTTTATATTCTTTTAATAAACTTTTAGGTTATAATCTTTTTCTTTATAAAAAGCTTAAAGAACCTTTATATAAGCTACTCTTATTAACTTAAGTTACTAAGTTCTATTAATTCTAATCTTTATCTTTAACTAAGTAATAACCTGTATAATAAAGTTCTAAAGTATAAAGTATATCTACTAATACTTAGTATTAACTATTTCTTAAATATAATCCTTAAATTAAACTATAAATTTATATAAATTCTTAATATTATTTATCTTACTTCATATGTTAATAACTATATTATATATATATATTAATCTTATTCTATTAAATTATTAAAGAACTATACTATTTTAGATCTTATTAATATTACTTATTCTAACTTTATTTAAGTAGTACTAATTACTAAAGTGGATAATTCTCTTATTTTATTATTCTAGATATTAGCTATTAAGAAGTTAGCTTTTTAGAAGTAGTTTTAGACCTTTAGCTTTCTTAAAGTAGTACTTAAGATAATATTAAGGTCTTCCTTCTCTTTATTCTTTAAGTTAATATATTTCTATAGTTCTATTAACTAAAGTTTATATTAAGTTTAATTCTACTAAAGAGGCTAACTAGGTAGGTTATAAAGTTTACTTAAGAAGCTAGAAGCTTTAATAATATTAATAATATTAATAATAAATAGCTTACTATAAACTTATATATTAGTAATATAGAAATAAAGTTAATATTATTAATTTATCTAGATAGTTTTTATTAATATTATTTATAAAACTTAGACTATTAATTATTAAATTATATAGTATAGAGTATAGAGTAATAGTGTAGGATAATAGTATAGAGTATAGAATAATAGTATATTAAGTATACAGCTGTCTAGAAATCTCTATATATAGATCCTTATATTATTTTACCTAAAAGTAGCTAAAGTGGGTGTCGCTCTATTGCGCCACAGTTACTGCTGCTTTTACGCGCACTTGGCGCGTTACTGCGTACGCTAAGGGGTCGATTTGACACGTCCTAGCCCCTTTTCCTGCGCGCACTCTAGTTGCAGTTAGCGCGCCCAGGCCGCTTTGGGCCCGCGCGCGGAGCCGGGCTAACGTTGCGCCCGACTCGCACCGCAGGCACGTTCCGGACCCTACAATCTGACAACTTCCACCGTTTTTGCTAAGAGACTTCTTCCCGAAGCCGCCCGTTTCTTCACGCATAACCAGCAGAAGAGGACAGTGGCGCGTACACAATCTGCTCCGTCGTGTTTATCGGCAGATTTGCTGCATCCCTGAGTACCGTAGTGTGAATATCTCCTGCCAATCAAGGGACCTGAAGACAGTTCGCATGTCCGAGTCCAATTGCAGGCCTGCTGAGAAGCTTGAGAGCGAGCTTTTTGGCTTTGCCGGTCGCCGGTAAAATGACTGTGGCGCCGCTGTGGTCTCCACAAGCCGGTCCCATCCTTGCCATTAATGTTGGGTGAGCATTTGTTTGCTGTGGCCACAGATGCCGTGGCGGAGGATTGTAAGCTCGCACATCTTCTCAAACAAACCATCCAGCGAGAAGTTGATATCGCTGGGAAAGGCGGCGAGTAAGGAAGAGGTCAACGTGGAAATCGATTAATACAATAGTGGAAGACTGCAGCAGTGTGATGTAGCGGTGTGCAAGGCACCTCAAAGGTCAGCTAATAGCAACGAGACGGACGCCCATGAAGTCCTTGAAGCCGGGTTTGGCAGCGTCCACTGATTGAAATGGGGACGAATCACTTCGCGCAGCTGGAGCTGCGTGAATCTGCATTTATTGTCCGCGTCGCTGCGGCAGGGAGGTGGATGACGTTGGATTTCTGTCCGACCCCAAAGACACTCAACACGCAACCTTTCGGTCCACTCGACGAAGTTTTGAGATATGAAACCTCTAGAGATAGCAGTAAAGCTGCTACTCAAGACGATAATAGCATTGACCCCAGTCTCAAGCCTAAGTCTGCAGCCCTTGTATTCCGCAACCCAAACCGTGGTGGCATTTGATCCTGGCTCTCTTGGCTGCATCATCCCGCGTTACGACTGGACTTCCGCCCTTGCTCAACACTATTTCGGCCCTGACGCAAACATTGGTATTAGTATCTGCCCGCCCTGAGAGCCGCACTTCATCAAGTTGAAGCAAGACTCGGATTCGCCGCTATGCACAACGTCTCTTGCGGTGCTGGCGCTAATTAACCGGTTGAGCATTTGAAAAGCGCATCCAGCACGCGCAGTGGACGGCAGTGGACGCGACTGGTGCGACCTTGGGTCTAGCTGTGTCTGCCGGGCATGTTTGCTTTGCTAGCTGTGTAAAAGCCAAGAGATGAGCCAGGCCGGTCGGTGGCAGGAGATCAAGGGAATAAAAGACTTCCAAACATAGAAGCAGCAAAAAACATACAACACCGGGAATTCGCCGGTCGTCACCGACCCGACTACTACACCAGCCCTCACTGGCTTATCTATGGGAGAGCGAACGGGATCCCGAGTTGTCCAGTGGGTATGGTCGTATGTATCAGAATGGTTGAGTAAAAGAGAACATAATCAGATTGCTACTGGCGATGGGCCCGTTCTTCGTTAAGGTTGGGAACGTGAGAGAGACGACTTGGACGTACTTTGCGGATGCTTGGGGACGGGGCTCACCAATCAGGTCGGCGATACCCAAGCTGATTGCGTTATCGCTAAGTTGAGCAATAATCTTAGCAAAAGGAATGTGAGTCGGCATCGGATTGCCATTTTGAAGAATCCATCGGTCTGACCAGTGACTTGGCTGGTCTTTTTCCGCCCAGATGCTAACAGAGGGGTTGTTCAGTTGAGTGATCTCAGCCTTTTGGCTCTCTCTCAGCACTACTGGGAATCAAAGACTCTGGTGCTTATGGCGGCGCGCACATGACGTTGGCCACCTAGACCCAAAATGCATTCTCACGGCTTCTTGCTGACGTTATCCTCGCGACTTTGTAGTTTCGCAGACGACGTGCGGTCTGAGGCTTTCTTGGTCAGCGCTTTGGCGCTCCTATCTGTTTGGAAGGACCCCCCTGCTAACCCTTCCCTTGAATCTGAATGCTGCCTGGTGCATGCCATGCCGTTGGGATTAGTTCTTAAAAATTATCAGTGACGCAAATAGCTAATGCACACTGGGACTTGAGAGAGGCTATCAAGCTGCAGCTATGTGTTAATGAGACTAATAGTATCTCGGCGCTCAGAGCTGGCATTGGCAAGGCTAAGTGATAGAAACCTTTAGTTAAACTATGGACGACTTGGAGGATGCAGCTGAGGGCTTGTATGCTGCTTTCTAATGAAATCGAAGGAGGACTCTGGGCGGGTGAAATGAGGTAGTACTGTCGCTGTGACGTCTCGTGCATAGTAGGGTGCACATAATGCTAGCGGGTGCACGCACGGCTGGGCGGGTGCACGTAATACTAAGCGTGCACGCACTACTAGGCAGCTGCACATAATGCTATGCGGGTGTATATAATGCTAGCGGGTGCACGCACAGCTGGGCGGGTGCACGTAATACTAAGCGTGCACGCACTACTAGGCAGCTGCACGTAATGCTAAGCGGGTGCACGCACAGCTGGGCGGGTGCACGTAATGCTAAGCGGGTGCACGTACTACTAGGCAGCTGCATGTAATGCTAAGCGGGTGCACCCACGGCTGGGCGGGTGGTAGTGCGGTCTGAGTCGTAATGCATGTGGCGTCTTTGCCTTAATTATAATTCTAAAGAAGTTAGCAATACTGCGTGAAAAGTAAGCTGCACAGCTGAAAACGCAGTAAAGGGATGCAAGAAAGCAAAATATTTCTTGCTGTGAAGGTAATAGTTACAGTAGCCCAAGGTAGTCGGCCACGAGATGTTATCCAGATTAACAGCTTAGGGAGTAGCATAGCGTTGTTTGAGAGAGTCGGTTGTTAGGCGGTCTGGGGAAGTGTGTTGGAAACAAGCTGGATGATAATGAGTGCAAAACAGTAGGATGAAGCGATTGCATCTAGATAAGGTTGAACAGAGGCGAGATGCTATAATTGAGAACAGATATGTCCTATGTAGAAGGAGGAGTGTGGTGAAGAGTGAGAGAGAGTATCCCCACCATATAGTAGGTGGTTGCAATAATTAGGCAATGAGCGCTTCATAGATGAACCACGCTTCTAGTGCAGTCTCAGCGCAGCAATCAATCTAGAAGGCGCGTTGCTCTCCTCATATACTGGTGCTGTGGCTGCAAGGCGAAAGACGGCAAATGTCACAGATGCGCAAGGAGAAAGGTTACCTCAGTGTATTAAGTATGTAGAGGGCTAGTCCCTAAAGGTGCGGCCTCTCACTATCAGGAGCACTAATGTGTGGATGAGCAGGCCAGGGAGGGGACAGGAATAGGAGCATAGATGAATGCTTCCATCAAGTCGACCGACGCCCCAGTAACGCCTCTGACATGCTCGAAACAATGAATATTCAAGAAGAGCTACTTGCTTCTGCTCCTTCACCATGATAGCCAATGCTTGAGCTGACGGTAGCTCCCAAGGTCCCTGGTCACACCACGGAGTAACTATTCACGGCCACGCATATCGTCGCAACGGGCAAGGCCTGTCGAGACATCGCTGCAAGCTGCATTCAAGGTTTGGCAGGGTGGCGTTTTCCGTTAACATGTGCCCAGGGAGAGTGGTGTGTTGCGTGGTCCGGGCGAGTCATTAAATGCTCGGTTCAGGAAACGCGTTATGCAGGGCATCGATCGTGGCCAGCGGCGGAGAGATAACGTGTGAAGGTATTTAAACCAGTTAAAGGTGTCATCTGGACTTGTGGCGCCTCGGGAGCTCGGAGGCAGAATAAGGTGGTCGCGGGGGGGCTGGCTTTCGCCTGCGGTATCGACTCGGCTCAGCGCAGTCGAGGCATTCTTCGAGCGCGGTGCAGTGCGGGACCATGGAAACAATGAACGAAGAAGGGCCAGGGATTGCTGAGTGTGGAGGTAGGCCTAGTGAGTCTTACATTCTCAAACGGTGCTGCTGGACGTCAAACACATGCGGCCTACAATGCGTCAATGGAATCGACCTGTACTGGATGATCCGGCTCCGTCATAGACTGTAGTCCGATGAGACGATCGGAGACTAGAAAGTATGGGAAACGAGAAGCCGCTAGGCATCGTCATTGCGTGACCTGACAGGAAACTGCTCCGATGATTCTGTTGACGACTGAGAGTTGGCCAGCAAATAGCAGCTGCCATAGCTAATAGGGAAGACTCTTCCAGGTTGATCCGTCCTCCTTGTGTTACTTGGTCTCCTTGTCCTTGCTGTGCCCATACTCGGTCTTGTGCTCGACCTCCTTGCCGTCCTCGGTCTTGTTCATCAGGATCCCTGTGGCTCCTCTTTCGCGTAGGTCTCGGTTCTTATAGGTCTTGGTTCTCATAGGTCTCGGTTCTCATAGGTCCCAGTTCTCGTAGGTCTCGGTTCTCGTGGGGTTTTCTTTTGATCAGAGTGGCGGGGGAGCTTGACGGTCTGGGCTGGACTGGGCAACAGCTGGGAGACCTAAGCATGGCATGAGTCTCGGGCCGGTCAGAGGATGGTCGCTGGGGCCGAACGACGCTCACAAGTCCTTGGCGAAGGGTGTCATGTTTTCGATAATGAGGAAAGCTGCCCTCGGGGGGTAGGGCCCCAGTTTGATCGCAGGCTGGCCGGCCGTGTGGGGTGAGCGACACCCAGATATTGTCGGCAAGGAGACGGCTCAATTTGTTCGCTGATGATGGGCTTTTGCACTGGCTTCGGTGAGTGAGGAAGACAAGGGCAGAGCGCCAAAGGGTGATTGTAGATTGTAGACATACCTTGCGTAGCAGGTACACCGTACAGCCGCCTTCACAACAAGCCAGGGCAGGCCGCAGGGATGCGAATGGAAGGCGATTCTTGTACTCCTTTCCCCGAGATTGGCGTTTGGCCAGCGCACGCCAGGGAAAGCTGTCGGTCGGTCGCTGCCGCAGGTCCAGTCGAGCACAGTGTGGCCAGGGTTCCCGTCCAGGGTCGGACGGGACTCGGGGGAAACCTTCCGAGTCGGAGGCTGGAGGGCTTTGGTGAGAGGTCCTAGCTTCAAGGACAGGGAATTGTCATTACCGGCGCTGTCGTGCATGGCGTATTGTTGGGCGTCCGCCTTAGTCGCTCAGTGTCCAGTGTGCTCCTAGTTCGCCCGATCCACGCAGCCCCGTCTTAGGGACAGACACAGCGCGTCGTCAGAGCCGTGATGCATGGCATAATGGCGGCTGCAATTGCGGAGATAGTGATTAGGGGTTTGGAGATGTGAACGCGGACTGTGTCGAGGGGCTTAAGGCGGCGAGGGAGACGTTGGAGATGGCTTCGTTGGTGCACCCGTCGCAGCAGCTGGCGCGATCGGCCTCGTTTAGGGGAGTGGGCGAGTGCAAGTGCGAGAGCTCAGCCAGGAACGCGTAGAAGGAGTTGCAGTTGTTGAAAACGTGAGAGGAGGAGGAGGGATGCGTCACGCGTGGGGAGCTGGCACAAGGTAGGTACCTAGATAGGTGCAAGGTGCAAGGTACAAGCTGCAAGGTGTAGTGCAAGCTGCAAGGTATAGTGCAAGCTGCAAGGTGCAAGGTGCAAGGTGCAAAGTATAAGGTATAGTGCAAGCTGCAAGATATAAGGCACAAGGTATAAGGTGCAAGGTGCAAGGTGTAGTGCAAGCTATAAGGTGCAAGGTGCAAGGTGTAAGGTGCAAGGTGCAAGGTACAAAGTACAAGCTATAAGGTGCAAGGTGTAAAGTGTAAGGTATAGTGTAAGCTATAAGATATAGTATAAGCTATAAGGTGTGGTGTAAGGTGCAAGGTGCAAGGTGCAAGGTATAAGGTATAAAGTGCAAGCTATAAGGTGCAAGGTGCAAAGTGTAAGATATAGTGCAAGCTATAAGATATAAGATATAGTGCAAGCTATAAGGTGCAAGATATAAGGTGCAAGGTGCAAGGTATAAAGTGCAAGCTGCAAGGTATAAGGTGCAAAGTGCAAGGTATAGTGCAAGCTGCAAGGTGTAGTGCAAGCTGCAAGGTATAAGGCGCAAGGTATAAGGTGCAAGGTGCAAGCTGCAAGGTACAAAGTGCAAGCTGCAAGCTGTAAGGTGCAAGGCGCAATCGCACCCCTATCCTCTGGTGCCTCTCCGGGACATAATGGCCGCTGTGGTACCGGCCATTACCGGCACTATTGTCCTCATCACGGTCCCCTTTAAACCCAGCAAGAAGGTCGGCTTGCTTCTGGCCTACTATATCATGATTTCCTTCTGCTTCTGCGCCACTTCTATTCAGCCGCTATGAACCCTTATGTATCCTCCACGTGTTTTAAGACGGGAAAGTACATGAGACCCTTTTTCAGCAACCTCACAGCTGGAAGCTTGTTGGCTCAGATGCAGCACTTCGCAGAGGCCTAGGCGACGGCAGGAGAAAGTAGCGACGACGTACCTTGAAGGCGATGGGAGACTGGTTCGGGTTCTTGATCCGCAGGATCTGCGAGACCTCGACGGTAAAGAGCCCTAGGAGATCGTGAGTATCGTGTCGACCGAAGCGGGTGCGGTTCGGATGTACGCTTGAAGCTCAGCTCGGTGGGCTGCAGGACGGACACAGGAGAAGAGAAGTTGGAGGACCCTGTGGGATAAATGCATCAGCCAGCGAACGTCAAGGTAGCAGCAGTTAAGGTGCTTATCCCGATAAGAAATGTTCCACCTGGGTGGAACATTTAGTGTCTTATCGCGATAAGAAATGTTCTACCTGGGTGGAACATTCAGTGTCTTATCGCGATAAGAAATGTTCTACCTGGGTGGAACATTCAGTGTCTTATCGCGATAAGAAATGTTCCACCTGGGTGGAACATCTACCTCAGTAGGTAGGTAAGGTATCTTATCCCGATCGCCCCACTCCCCCCTGAGGTTACCTACTTGGGCGACCTGCATTTTGGGAGTCTTTGCAATCTCTAACCTAATCACACGCCGCCGCTGCTCTTCGTCATGGACAAGGGCATGAGGATTCTGATTGCTGAGTAACTTAAAGGCCTCCAGGTTGTGGACATGAAAGCCGGCAAGGGAATCGCCGACGCCTGCATGTCATCCAGTACAGCGGTACCTGCGCTGCGATAATGCTAATAGTAATTGCCCCTTAGTGAAGACGACTTGACTGGCTGGGCAGGTGAATTAGTGGTGTGGCTTTATTGTCGCAAGTGAAAAGTCGCGCCGTCTCTGAGACTCATACTCAGAGGATACCTACCATAGCTGACGAACCCAGAAACGCCGGCGGAAACGGCATGCAGCGTGCAGTGCAGTGCAGTGTTTTGGGAAACTATTCCTGATTGGCCGTTTTCGAGCAGCTGTCCGCGTTGGTCTTGTCCAAGCGTGGTGGTTGTCGCGTGCGTCTGTGTTGGGGTGTCTGTCTGCATGAAGGAAGGCGCCCGGTTCAGTGAGGCTGCAGTTGTTACCTTACGCACATCACAGTGATGATGGCCTCGCAAACCCTGTGTCCAGGGGAGGCGCGTCGCGTCGCGTGTGTCGTGTCACTGACAACGCGTGGCATATTCATAGCATAAGTACTTTAACAGGTCCCACGCCTGGGCCTGGGACTTTAGTACGTACCAGAAGCCAGGCACGTCGGGGGAATGTGCCAACACTGTGAACCCATGGGGCCTGCTGATATAAGCACACAGCGCTAGCACTTCAGCATCCTCAGCGAGGGACTCTGGCCGGCGAAGCTGCGCGTGCGTCACTCGCGTCGCGGTGTGTATCGCATCTCGGTGTAGGTACATTGCGTCTCGGTCTGCATCGCGATCTGCACCCACCCCTCGCCGTCCCGAGCCGAGACGCGGCATCGCGCAATTGCTCCAGGCGAATAAAGCTGTCCCGGGTAGCGAGGCGTTGAGGAATGCGGGCTTATGCCTCAACTATAGGTAAGACGTCTTTCAAGAAGGGGTGAGTGCTAAGCATTGTGAATCACTTTTGTTGTGTTGAGATAGGTAGCGGCGCAGGAGACAAGAGGCAGTAGAGGTTGGGGCACGAGGCGGATGAGGCTGTCTCTGTCTCCGGTCTGCTTCTCTTGCGCCCCATCTACTGGGTCTGTTCTGTTGGCTCTGCCGCTGATGCTGTGTTGCTCGAGTTTCTGTTGCGCCCCTCTCTCATTCAGCCTGTGTTACAGCCTCAGCACCTCTGCTGCTGCTGAACAGCTGCTGTCACTCCCGCCGCCATCGCTAAGGTTGCCGCCATGGATGCCGCTGAGAGCCCTGAGACACCTCCACCACTGATGCTGGTGCTGGGCTGTTTAACGGGCTGAGGCTCCTCCTGATCCGTCGCCTAACCGCCGCCCAATGCGCCTGCTATCCCCGCGCCGCACCATTCTCGTACCCGAGACTTGCTGCGAGCTCCCTCAGCACCTGCTCCTCAACCTCGTTCTGTGATGTGCCGCCGCGCGAGGAACTGAGGTATAAACGTATTGTCGTCTTCCTCGCAAATGATCTGCACCATGAAGTAAGTAGCAAGTAGGTTGAGGAAGCGGCCTTCTAAGTTGTAAGGTATGGTTATAATGGACTCTTTTCTTGAAAGGTGTCGGGGAAACGAACAGCCAGGTGGTTGCAGATGGGTCCTGCCGAAAGGAAATGCCCGTGGTCACAGCACCGTGGACCTGAGTGCGAGCAGAAGTGGGGCAATGTGCCAAGTGTGACCTGGCTGCCGGGAGCCGGAGTTCTGCTCGCCTGGGGGTCTAGAAAGCCCCCACGGGGGTGTGGCAGTGCTGGATAAATAGATCCGCCACCTTATACATGCTTTATACCTTCCCATACCTTCCTATATAGTGAAAATTTTTCCACTATGCATAAGCAGGTGTATAAGTGGGGTGCCTACTAACTCAGTATATATTACTCTAGTAATAATTATAGCCTAATCTAGGTATAAACTATATACTACTAGTATATAGACTAAGAGCTATTAGTATATAGGCTAAGAGCTACTTATATATAGGCTAAGCTCTATATATACTCTATATCTTCCTAGTTTAGATTTTTTTCTTCTTCTTTTTTTTTCTCTAAGTATAAACTTAATAAATACTACTATAATATATATTACTATATCTTTATATATTAATTAAATACTATCTAGATATATACTAAGAATCTATAAATATTAATCTAGAAGTTTATAAATAATAGTATTAATAATATAGTTAACCTCTATCTAGTTTATAGATACTTTTATAATATGCTTAGTATATATATAGTATCTCTTAAAACTATTATAAAACTAATATATTTAGAACCTATTCTAAATAATAATATAAATTAGAACTCTAGTAGTATATTTTAGTATACTTTAAGTATATATATAGACTAAGCCTAATATAACTATAGTTTATCTTATTAATGTTATATTAGTAATTAATATATATATATTTTAATACTTCTAGTATTCCTTAAATATCTACTAAGTATATATAATAGCTACCTCTAATACTAGAGTTATTAACTCTTCTATAAACTCTTATATATAGATTTAATATCTCCTCTATAGGTTTTCTATATATACTAACTATATTCTAGCTATATAATTAATATTAATAGCACTATATATAGTATTACCTTTTCTAATATATCTTCTATATATATTAAATACTTATAGTATATACTTAGTATATTCTAAATATTAATAATATTAGTATTAGTATTACTATTACTAGCAGCACCCTAGTATCTATATATTACTTACTCTATATATACTATATATATACTAATAGTATATAGTTATTAACTCTACTTATACTAACCTTAGCACTACTAAAACTTTAGTTAGTATAAAGTATATACTAAATATATACTTTAAGTATATACTAACTATATATAGTATAATATATCTATTTATTTATTCTAGTATTTAGAAGAATATACTATTTACCTTTAAGCCTAAATATATATTCTATATAACCTTAATATATACTATACTAATCCTACTTCTAGATATAGCTCTAAGAATAGCCTAATTAGCTATATATATAACTAAATAGAGGCACTTATATAAGTTTATTTCTATATTATCTTAGTATATATAAAACTAATCTCTAATATAGTTATATTAATACTAACTTCTAGAACTAGTTTAGTAGCTATTTCTACTATATAAGTTATATATATATATAGCTAGAGAATACTATTTACTTACTATTTATTTACTATATATATTATATTAACTAACTAGCTACTCTTAGTCTATAATATTAATACCCTATTATAGATATAGGAGAGAGGTATTTTATATTAGTAAACTACTCTATAACTTATTAAAGTTATCCTTAAACTTATATACTAACTCTATAAGTTTTAAAGTAGCTTAAAGTGTGAAGTTATAATCTACTAGATATAGATTATACTTACTCTCACCTAATATAATATTATATATAAACTATAATTATAATAGAATAGAACTAGAACTAGAAATAGACTCTATATATATAGAAATTATACTAATAGATTTATAGAATACTATATATCTTAATATCTCTATTAGCACTCCCTCTAGTAGTAAGTAGAAGGTATATAATAAGACTATATTCTAGTATATTCTTATATATATTAACTCTATATTTAGTATAACTTAGCTATTACCTAAGCTATAACTTCTCTTTTATTATCCTAAATTATACCCTCTAAGTATATATTTAGTATATACTCTATATATATAGGCTTAATACTAATTCTTAAAAAACAGAATTCTAGAAGGTATTTACTCCTTATAGTAATAGAGCTAGTATATTATTTACTAAGTAGATATAGATATATAGTATATACTAACCTTAAGCTAGGCTGTTACTATAGTAATACTTTTAAGGTTACTGCTACCTCTTTCTATTTCTATTATAGTATATTTTTCTAATCTTATACTATATTATATATATACTAACTATACTTTAAATACCTCTATTAAGGAGAAAGAGGAGGAGGAGAAAGAGAATAGAGAGGGTAATAAGGAGGAGAGTAGTAAAGAGAAAGGTAGTGATAAAGGCTGGGGCTATAAGGGCCAGAAAGGACAGCAAATAACATAACTCCACCCACAAACAGGCTAGAATAATAAAACTAGGCTTAAAAGATACATAAAGTAATTTGCAGATCTAATTAAAAGAGATCACTAAAAATAAGTATAAATTTGCTGAGAAATTCCTAAAAAACTTAAGAATTAAGTATTAAGATATTAATAATAATAATATTAAGTTCTCCTCCTCTCTATGCTCCTCCTCCCTCCTTAACTATAGTCCTTCTATAATAGACCTATATACTAAGAGGGCTCTCTTAGAAATTACACCGCTAAGTCCCACTTATCCCATTCCAGTAGTAAGGAGGATATTATTACTTAACTAGATATAGTCTAAGTATATATATAGCTATAATATTCTAGTTATTTATAGTAGCTACTATATACTCTAAGTATATATATAGTAGAGAACTTACTTTCTAGTATCTAGAATAACACTATAGATTAAGAGTATACCTAGTATATATAGAGTATATTAGAAATTAAGTCTATTTATACACACTTCTATAATATAACTAATACTATAAGAAATAAAAGAAATATTTACTATATATTAAGCTAAAACCTAATCTATTCTTATTCTTTTCCTAGCTTTTACTTAAGCTAAGCAATCTCCTCTTCTAGCTACTACTTATACTTCTATACTTATAGTTTATAAGCTCTTTCTTTAAGCTAGCTAACTTTTTAGCTAAGCTAAGCACTACCTAACTATTAGATATTCTAAGCCTTATAGTTAAAGGAGTAAACTATAAGTAGTAATAATAAAAGGGAGATACTATATATATACTAAGTATATACTATATCTACTCTCTTTTTAGATAACTCTTATACTAGGATTAGATTATAGATACTTAATCTAGGTACTACACTTAGTACTTAACTTAGTATTAGGCTTAGTAATAGAGAATCTAGAGAATTAAATAGGTTATATAGTATATAGAGGTGCTTTTTATAATATTAAATATACTATTATTAATATTAATATATCTACTATAAACCCTTTATAATCTAAGCTAGTTTTAAGTTATCTCTCTACTAATAGAAGCCTTAACCTAGGTTAAGTTACTACTATATAATATTTTAGAAGATTATATACTTAGTTCTATTAAATAGTAAGTATATATAGAGTATCTAATAGGAATAAGTATACTCTAAGATAGCTTAAAATAGTAGCTAATTTTATCTAGCTATAAAGTTATCTTAAGTATAGCTTAACTTAATAAGATTAGTATACTTATATATAAATATTTACTACTAGCTTAGAATCTTACTAAGGGATTAGGCTAGTATAGCTATAATCTATCCCTTCTTCTTTACAGCAAACTAAGATTTCACTCTAGACTATCTATTATATATTCTCTACATATATTTAAAATACTCTACCTCTAAGCCTGCTTTTTAAAGTCTATAAAGCTCTATACTTATAGGATAATCTAGAAACCTCTTCTACTAGTTTTATAGTATATATATCTTATAGAAAATAAGTATATACTATAAATACTTCTCTAAAGTCTACTTAAGCTCTAGCTTTTCTAGATAGTTACTAAAGCTTAGTAATAGTAGGAGGTTAGTATATACTAAGTATATATATAGTATAGTCTTATTATATACTTACTTTATATCTATATTAGTTATAACTATATAGATTATATAGGTTATTACTAGGTAAATATATGCCTAGCAAACTAGTATACTAGATATTACCTTAATCTAAGCAAAAATATACTTAAAGAGTATATAATACCTATTATATAAGTTTATATTTATCTAAATATAAGTATAAGACTTAAGCTTTACTATATATATAATCAGTATATATTTAGGATATCTATAATATATATAGAATATATATTAAGCCTCCTCCTGCTATCTATAAACCTGAAAGAGGTTTACTTTGCCTTATACTATCTTAAATAATATATTAACCTATAGATAGTATATATTCTAAAATATCTTTATATATACTTATACTATATAGATAATATAGAAGTTACTATTTAGAAGCTATTAAACTTCTTAAATCTATTATTTCTCCTTAAACCTTATTTAATTAAAGATCAACTCTTATAAAACCCCTAATAATCCTTAATATATACTCTATATATACTATATTTATACTTACTAATATATAAGTTTCTAGCTAGAAACTATAAAAGTTAGGTATATTATAAAAGAATAGTAACCTTATCCTTATTATTAAAAGCAGTACTTATAGCTTATAGTAAATTAACTCTAAAGCAGTTATAGATTTTATAGATCCTAGAATAAAGCAGGAGTTTACCTAGATATACTCTTAGTATATATAAAGAAGAAGTATTTAATAAGCTAAAAGAACTTATATATACTAACTATTATAATATTAAGCTTATTTAAGAGGCTAAGAATAATCTTATTTATAAGGTATATAGGTAGCTATATAGGTTAAGATAGAATATATATATAAGATCTCTATACTAAGAGAAAGATAAAGGGAAACTTAGTAAGGTTTAGTAGTATATAAAAGTTAAGCTTTATATTATATAGTAACACACTAATCCCACTATTATCTTAAAAGTAGGAGAAGCTTAGTATATACTTAGTATATATATTATTTAGTTTATATTATAGATTTTCAGCTTACTATAGTAATATTAGCTTACCTCACTATTTCTAATATATATATAGTCTAACCTTACTAGATACTTACTACTAATATTAATTAAACCTTATAGATACTTAAAGTTAACTCTACTCTACCTAATAGAAACTATATAAGTAAAGTGCTATAGCTTAGAGTAGCTTAGCTTTAAGTAACTAATATATTAAATCTATGCTTAGTATATACTTAGTATATACTAGAACTAAATATTAAAGATACTTATACTATTCTAAGTAAAAACCTAGAACCTTTAGTTTTAGTAAGTATATCTTAGTTTCTAAAATTTAAACTATAGTAGCTAAATATAAGATCTAGAAGTATATCTTTACTATTTACACTAAAATACTATAAAGAAGCTAAAACTTTAATTAGTATATATATACTTTATACTTTACTTAGATATAAACTCTTATATATATTTAATTAGCTCCTCTATAACTAACTCTAATACCTTATAGGCACCCTTTAGGGCTTATAGCTCCTCTAATACTTTCAGAAAGTCCCCTTTATCTTAGATAGAATTTAGAGTTTTAATTATTAGATATATAAACTTATAATACTTAATACCACTATATTAGTAGGATTAGTGCTAGACTTAGTTTATATCCTTCTTTAGTCTAAGATAAGGTTAGTATATAATAAATATAGTAGCAGTATATACTCTATATATACTCTATATAGCCTACCCTAAAATTAAGTAGGAACTCTTAGTAAGCTTTAAGATTTTATAATTTAAATACTAAATAGTTTAAGTAATATCTAGAATAAGCTTTTATATATAGGAATATAATATATTTCTATCTTATATATTATATAAGATATAGTAGAGAATTCTATTTAGATAAGTTTCTAGGCATACTAAAGTTATTAAATAGTTATATATAGTATATATAGTAACTTAATAGCTACTACCTCTTACTATAAGAATACCCTATATACTAATAGCATTTTAATATATTAGCTAGGTATATACTAGAAGTATATAGGTAATAAACTTACTTTAGATAAGTCTATATTATATAATATACCTGCTTTATTCTAAGTATTATCTATAGATATATTATTATAATAATAAGTTTAAGTATTAAGCTAGTATATTATATAATAAGTAGAGCTTATAATAGAATTATTATTCTTAAGCTCTTCTTGCTCTAGATACTTATTAGTAGAAGAAAAAGTAAAATTATTAAATAGTAGATTAGTCTTAATAAACTAAGCTAAGTTAGTAGTAAGATTAATAAGAGCAAAAGGAGAGTCTATTATAAATATAGATACTATAAGAATAAAATTAAAGAATTATAGATATTAAGTTTATAAAGATCTTAGTTTTAGAGTAAAGAGTATATATATAGTATATATAGGATATATAGTTATTCTTAGACTAGCTTATTTAATATAATATAGTATATATTAGGTATATACTAAATATATATAAAGCATAATATAAATAACTCTGTTATTAATATATATTAGATATATACTAAATATATACTAAATATATATAAAATATAATATAACTCTGCTATTAATAAAATACTAGATATATACTAAATATATATAAAATATAATATAAGTCTATAATATAACTCTATTATTAATATATATTAGGTATATGCTAAATATATATAAAATATAATATAACTCTGTTATTAATATATATTATAGTTCTGTTTTACTCTAGTATAGTATTTATTTTATTTAGATATAAGTGGGATTAATGCATAGTTATATTACTATAGTGCAGATAGTATAGCTTAAATAACTTGTGTATTCCTCGGGCAGACTGTTAATCCGGCACTGCTATATACCCCTCTGTTCTTTTTAGACCCCTCTGTTAGCTGAAAACCCGCCGGGAGCTAACTACCTGCCTTACCTCAGGTAGGTACCTTCAGGTAGCGCGCCCAGCCTCACGTGACAGCGCGATCCAGTCCAGCCGCCCTGGGCCGTCGCCAGTCGCGCGTCGCGTTAATTGTCCGCTTGCCAATCGCCCGCCCACTGAAACTTCCTCGCTCTCTTCACGCCATTCGCATCTTGACCACACCTCTTTAGACGTTCACTAACAAATCAAGACCCATCTCAAAACATCTTCCAACCACGACACCACAAATCACGACATCGCAAAACTCTCCAGTCAGCTCCCCAGCATGGAGTCGTCTACTAGCGACCCCATCTCCACGGCCCTCAAAAGCCACGCGAGACAAGACCAAAACACAGCAACTTCCCCAGTTGGTCCGGAATCCCCATTCGTTTCGCCTCGCACCACAGGTGTCGCTGACACCAACGCAGATCCTCAGGTTCCTCAACCTTTCCATGCCCCATTAACAGCTTTTCCTTCACAGCCACCTGCAGTCCTCAAAGATGAGACCCAGTGCCTCCGCGAAGAACACAGCAGCATCGTGCCTGCCTCCAACGATGAGCCCCTACCAACACCACCTTCTGTCAATCCGGCCCCATCAGCCCCCGGAGACCCTGCAGTACATAGCCACAGTAACGTCTTCGCAACGTCGTCATCGAGCTCCCCAGAGAAGAAAAACCCTCCCGACTCCCCCAAGGAAGCTCCAACCATCTTCCCCAACAGCGCCACACTTTCCAAACATCTTCCTCCCCATGAGGAGGAGCACAGCAGTCTCGACGGCATGAAGGACTCGCCCGTCGCCGCTGACCGAGTGAGCATCGCCAACGAGCCAATGCATACCTATCAGAGCGAGGTCGTCGCGGGTGCGAATATGTCCCACGCACGCAATCACCACAAGAGAAAGGCCGAGGAGGACAACGCTGAGGAGCATAGCAGTCTCGACGGCATAAAGGACTCGCCCGTCGCCGCTGATCGAGTGAGCATCGCCAACGAGCCAATGCATACCTATCAGAGTGAGGTTGTCGCGGGTGCGAATATGTCCCACGCACGCAATCACTGCAAGAGAAAGGCCGAGGAGCACAACGCCAAGGAGCACAACGCTGAGGAACACAACGCCGAGGAACACAACGCCGAGGAACACAACGCCGAGGAGCACAACGCCGAGGAGCACAACGCCAAGGAGCACAACGCTGAGGAACACAACGCCAAGGAGCACAACGCCAAGGAGCACAACGCTGAGGAACACAACGCCGAGGAACACAACGCCGAGGAACACAACGCCGAGGAACACAACGCCGAGGAGCACAACGCCAAGGAGCACAACGCCGAGGAGCACAACGCTGAGAGGCACAACGCTAACGTTGAAGATGCCGCCAGCCAGAAAGAAATAGACGAGGAGGACACCAGGCGCCAGTCTAGTAACGTCAAGAGTGACCCAAAATGGGAGCTATACTCAATCTTGAAGCACCGAGTGGATGAGAATGATCCAACTCGGATCCAGTTCTACTGTTCTTGGGACGAGAACAACAAAGTCTGCACGTGGGAACCAGAATCAACAATCCAGAAAGATACGCCTCGTATGTGGCGAGCCTACATCAAGAAAGCTACCCCTCGCCAAGACCTCAGTGAAGATAACCAAGATTTGTGGCACGTCCTGGATATCAGACACCAACTCCGCCGCCACTCAGGATCCAATAAGGCCATATACAGGGTCAGCTGGGAGGGTACTACAGAGCAATCAGACGAGTCGGAGGCCTTCCTCCAAACGCATCACCCAGTTCTGCTACAAGAGTACAAGGAGACTGTTGCCGCCCGCGCTACCGCCCCACGTGCAACCAAAAGGCAGAAGACGAAGCGATAATAGTCATGCCGTCACTGAATTGTCACGGCGTGGAAAGAATATCTAGCTGGGTACATCTCAAGACATCCCGTGAAGTGATCAAAGGGGACCTATCAACACTACAGACCGTGGCAACAAGGATCCAGAGCAATAGTAGCAGCAAAAGAGGGCAAACATGGCTATGAGAAGTGCATTGAGAGTTTCCACAGAGCACCCAGCGTGCTATAGGTCTCAGGAGGATAGCAAGCTTATTGGCCGTTATGATTAGAAATACCCATGTTCTTGATGTTTTGTACTGTCTATTTTACGGGAAACCCATAGGGTGTTGAGGACAAATACCATTGCATCCATGCTATGTTTTGCAGGACGGCGTTCGCCGCAGTGATTTGCTTTAAATAAGTGACAGCGTAGAGAAAGCGTGCTTGTTCTCTCAAGTTGTATGCAACACACTACCCAGGAACATCCGCGACGCAGCTGGTTAAGACTCTATGTCAACTGCAAGTATGTTCTCGCAACACTATACTAAAGCTATTTCATAAGAGCCTTAAGGATTAGAGATAATAGAAATCTCTGCTCTATAGCAATACTATCCCCTGGTCACAAGAGTGCATAAGTTATAGCAATAAATATAGAAACAATAGCATCTTAAGTAGTTTGCTTATATTTAATTTAGATTTAGATAGAATTCACTCTGCCCCTATAAATCCTATCTTAAAAGCATATATATAATTATTGCAGCTAGTGCTATACTATAAAATTCTCAAAGAATATATCTAACTATCTAAAGCATCTTTAAGAATATATAAGTATATTATTATTATATTTCTAACTATAGCTAAAATATTAACCTTAGCTTTATTCTTATTACTTTTATAAATTATAATATTTTAAAGAGTAGCTTTTATTCTTTTTATTTTAATAAATAATAAATAGAATCTCTTATCTATATAATATTTAATAAGTAAGCTAATCTTTCTTTAGGATCCTAAGTCTATAGGAGGCTGCTTAATAGCTATAATAAAGTAGTCTATAGTTTATAATAACCTCTTTGGTATATAGTTATATATTCAATATGCTATTCTTTTAGCCTCTTATTACTATAATACTAAAGGTTACTGCTTACTAACTCTATTATATACTTACTAAATATATTACTTTATAAAATAGAAAGTCTAGCTATTAAAGCTATCCTTAATATCTTATTTATAAAAAGATTTATAGTATTTATACTTTTTATTGTCTATCTAAAGCTGCCTATCTTTAATCTTAATCTAAGGTTCTTCATAAATTACTTTAACTTATATCTATCTTACTATACTTCTTTTAAATAAAATTAGGTTTTAGTAATATTATTATAGAGCGCTTTAATTTAAATAAATAATTAAAAAGGCTCTAGCTTGTTATACTTTATTAAATCTTTATAGAATACTACTTTATTATAGTTATTAAGTAGCCTTTTATAAACTTAAAGTCTTAAAGGAAGATTTACTTAATTATTAAAAACTATATAAATAAGAGATTCTAATTATTAATTATTGAAATAAAGAAGAGAAAAGCTACTCTTTGAAATACTATAGTAGCTTGATTAAATATATCTATTATAAATACCTTCTTCTCTAGTTTAGCCTATTATAGATTATTATTATTAAATAGGATATAGTTATTAAACTTCTTAGTATAGTAGAGCTACTACTTAAAGTTTAATATCTTTATCCTCTTCTTAATTATAACCCTCTTTATTGCTAAATACTCTTTATAGAGTTTAAGATCCTAATAGTAGCCCTCTCTTTTAATATAGTATCTTTATTAATAAGCTTCTTAAGTAGTTACTTTATTACTATAAGCCTCTTAAGTCTCTATTATATTAGAGATTATAATACTTATTATAAATAAGTATAAAGGCTTTACTCCTTTTTAAGCTTATTACTTTTAATAAAGACTCTCTAACTAACTATTTTAGTTACTAATATAGATAGCTATTTAGTTATTTAATATAGAGCTTTACCTTATTACCTTCTTTATAAAGCCTAAGTTATAATTGGTTTATAATAAGAGTATTAATCTATACTTATTAATAATATAGTTAGTGTAAGAAATATTTTATTCCTATTGCTATAAAAGGAACTTATATATTACTATTACTATACCTTTAGAGTGCTATAACTCTATGAATATAAGAGGTATAAGATAATAGATAATATATTTAGAATCCTTGCTAAAATGGCATATTTTGGTGTATATATCATATTATGCATATTACGTAATCAGAATATTTGGAATAATAAGGTTTCAGAATAAGGTTAAAGTTAAGGTTAAAATTAAAGTTAAGGTTAAAGTTAGCATTAGAAGCTAAACTTTAACTTTAAACCTTAAACCTTAAACTTCGCTATTATTACCCTTTTTGGAAATAAGGTTTAACTCTAACCTAAAGGGCTATAAGACCTTAGAAACCAAATTATCTATATATACCTACCTTTTCCCCCGCCTTTCTAAGCCTTAGATATTCTATATAGTTATTAATATATATACCTTTTAATATCTATATTTTTCGCTCTATCTAAATATCATATTATATTACAGTATTTATACTGCTTATTGCCTATTTTTCCTATATTTAATTATAGAAAATATTTTTATATCCTAACTACCTCTTTGCTTTACTTCTTATCTTATAAGAAGTTACCTATAAATCTTATAGTTAGTACTCTCTATACTAGCCTTAAAATACTCTTTATATAATAATAGGTATATAAGATAAGAAGGGATTATTTATCTAGCCTTCTATACCTTTTTTACTAAGCATTTTAATATAAAGTTAGATTATATTAGCTATATTTCCAATCTCCTGAAGCTATTTATAATGTTATACCTTATAAATATAGTATTAGTTATACTCTAAGGTACTATAATAAAGTCTCCTCTTATAAAGTTAAGAGACTCTCTATAAATAGCTTTATAAAGAGTTTTCTATTAAGCCTCTTAAAATAGCTAAAAGAGTCCTATATTTATAAACTATAATATATATATATAGTATAAGGAGCAAAAAGTCCTAAAATAATATTATACTCTATACAATACTCTTTAAGGTCTTAGCTTATATAACTAGAGAAGCTATCTAAAAAGAGTAGTTAATATAAATCCCTTAGAATATTTTCCTAGAAAACTACTAAGTATTTAGTATATTAACTTAGAAATACTAAGTATATATACTACTAATTAGACTAGTAACTATATTTATTAATACTAAAATACTCCTCTATTATATATCTAATCTTCTAAAACTTTACTAACTTTATAAGTAAGTAATTATTAAAGTATTTAATAAAGTTTATTATAATTTATTAGCTAGAGAAGGTAATAGGTAGTTAGGTAAAATAGACCCCTTCTCTATATTATATTTACCCTAAATAGTAATTAGCTATATCTTAAATATTATATATACTATAATAGTTATATTAATACTATTACTATATTTAATAAAAGTATAAAACTTCTAGTTAGCTGGATTAGTAACCTCTAGAGCTACTTATCTTATTTAGTTTATATCCTAATATATAATAACTTAGACCTAGCTATTAAAATATCTAATTTAATAGCTAGACTTATTAATATTCTAGATCTTAGAGCCCTTAATATTATATAAGTTAATATAGATCTTAAGCTAAGTAAAGAAGTCTTAAATTAGGGCTAGGTCTAACTCTACTCCCTTTTAATTAAGCTTAACTAGCTTAATAAAGCTAGACTTCTTAAGCTCTAGATAATTCTAAAGCTAAGTAGATATAAACCCCTTTAATACTAACTCTTAGCTCTAGATTACTTAGAAACTATTAGTAGTCTCTTTAATAATAATTAGGATTACTAAAAAGTTAGTATCTAAAAGCTAGATTATAAAAGCCTTAAATATAGTATCTTCTACTAATATTAATAACTAGAGCTAACTATTAGGTTTTATAATATTCTACTTAGCCTTAAGATACTTAATATACTTTATAATATTAATATTGGAAACCTTATATTAAGTAGTAATAAACTATATAGACTTAATAGTACTAGACTTATAGTTCTAAGAGATACTAATATAGTTTTATTATTACTATATAGATATAGTAACTATAGCTTTTTAGGTAGGGCTTAAACTTATAGAATTAGAAAGAGTTATTATAATAAGTATATATAAAAAAGGATAGTTTAAAATGTAGTAAAATAGCATTATTTAATAGTCTTAAAAGTATAATATTTGGATAGGAAAAAGCTAAAAGCATAATTAATAGCAGACCTACTATAGAAATAATTCTTTGGTATAGTAAAGGGTTTTTTTGCCCTCCTATATAAGTAGGGGGTATAAATGCAAGCCTGTAACGCTCTATACTCCTAGGTATATTAATATTATATGAAATTAATACTTATTAGTAGTTAACTTTACTATTATACTATTTATAATTATAGGAAATAACCTTAGTATTATTATTATGCTAACACTATAATCTATAAAGCGGCAGGATATGCACTGCAATTAATAGATATATATGAGGTTACGTAACCTATTATAGAGTATATATATATAGTTTAATACTACTACCTATATAGTTAAGTGGAACTTCTAAATAGATATATATTAGCTTAAGGCTTTTAATATATATATATAAAGGGAGCTCTAAGTTCTATATAAACCTTAATCTAGTATAAAACTAATACTAATTAGTAATTAACCTTATATATTATACTACTTAACTTCTGTAGATCAGTAAGGATATTACTTAAAGAGGTAAAGTAATAACTTCTATATTAGGTTTATAATTTAGTATATAAGGGACTTATCTTTATGCTATCTAGGTTATTAAGTATAAAGAGTAGGATTGCTTATAGTATATCTATTTTAAAGACCTTAATATATCTCTATATCTATTATATAAATAATAACTTCACTAATATAACTTATTATCTATAAATACTACTTAAATAATAAGAATAAGAGATAATAGATAAATAATAGATCTATAAATATTATAATAAGCTAATATAATAAGAGTTTTGCTATAGAATTATCTATCTTAATAAGATTACTATATTTGAGCTTAAGATCTATCCTCTCTATATTTATACTACTATTTTTTAAAACTACTAGAAATCTATAATATCTATATTTATATATACTAAGATATTATAAAACCTTTGCTTAGAATACTTAAATTACTTACTGCAAAATAAGCAGTATTATTAACCTTATAATTATTAAGGAGGAATTGCTTTTAACCTAGAACTATAACTTATACCTAAATAAGAGATATATCTAATACTACTAGTAACTTTATACTAAAATAATATATTATTTAGTATATAGTAAATAACTTACTAATAGATATAGCAAAAGATACTAAAATACTATAATAATTTATAGTATTATTATTAATACTTCTAATACCTACCTAAATCTAGGATTATCTTAACTAAGAGATATAAAATAAGGATATCTATCTCTTTATACCTTAAATAATAAAGGATCTTTCTTATTTAGTTTATAGATAGAAGTATAGCTTAAAGATTATTATCTATAATAAGTATAATAATACTATAGTAAGTAACTATAGCTACTACTATATAATCTATAATATCTTTATTACTATTACTAAACTTAGTATTCTAAGGAAAATAATAAAAGAAGATAATACTAAATAATAGTAATACTACTTTATAGATCTATAAGAGTTATTATAAAGATAAGAAATAAAAAATATTACTTTAACTATACTAAACCTAATAACTAGAGAACTAGCTATCTAACTATAAATAAGGGAGACTTATACTTTAGTAGAAGCTTTAATAAGAAACTCTACTAGCTAAAAACCCTCACTATAGTATTTATTTACCTTCTTTTATATAATATTATTAACTACTATAGTAAACTATTTTATATCTAGCTAATTAATATTATAGTTAGATCTATTAATTATAGTAACTCTATACTATTAACTTATTATAGAATCCCTAATCTCTATAAATATAAAAATATTTATAAATAACTATAATTAGGGTTAAATATTTAAATTTAGTAATAAGACTATAGAGAAAGAGGTAAATACTATAATTCTCTTTTACCTTAAAATCTATAAAGCTAATAGCTTTATAGATATAGCTTTATAGAGAGAGTTTATATATAATCTTATTAATCTACTATTTAAATTTTAGAACTAAGTTACTATAAGTATTATTTAATAACTCTATAACTACTTTATAATAAGGAGAGTATATACTATCTATAATCTTCTATAAGTTATAGATTAACTCTTTATAATTATTATAGAGAATAACTTCTGCTTTTAGATAACTAAGAAAGCTAAGAAATAAATAAGTAAAAATATTATATTTATAAAGCTATAGAAAAATAAAGACTTTACTAAAGAGATTATAGATAGTAATAGTAAGAGAAGAGTAAAGTCTATATCTTTATAGATTAATAATAGGAGAAATATATCTATAAATAATCAAACCCTATAGCCAGTTAAACTTAATTTAACCTTAAATACTAACTTTACTCTAAATATTATAAATACTTAAATTAGACCTAAAATTAATACCTACTTACTTATATACTAACTTATAAACCTAACTAAGTTATATATTAATAAGATAAAGTATAGTAATAAAGAAATAGATATTCTAAAGCCTAAACTCTATATTTTCTAGAATATATATAAAAGAGCAGGCTTTATAAAGGAGCAAACACTATTTACTTTTCTAATTATACTTAAAGATAAAGTATTATATTATTACTATAATATAATTTACTAAATTTAGCCTTATCTTAACCTTAATTAGATTATTACTAAGCTTAGTGTTACGCTAACACTATAACCCGCAAAGCGGCAGGATATACACTGCTATTAATAGGTACGTATAAGGTTATATAACCCATCACAGAGCATATATATATATAGTTTAACACCACTATCTATATAGTTAAGTGGAACTTCTAAATAGATATATTTTAACTTATAGGCTTTTAATATATATATATAAAGGGAGCTCTAAGTCCTATATAAACCTTATCCCAGTATAAAGCTAACACTAATTAGTAGTTAACCTTATATATTATACTACTTAACTTCTATAGATTAGTAAGGATTACTTAAAGAGGCAAAGTAATAACTCCTATACTAGGTTTATAATCTGGTATATAAGGGACTTATCTTTATACTATCTAGGTTATTAGGTATAAAGGGTAGGTTTGCTTATAGTATATTTATCTTAAAGACCTTAATATACTCCTATATCTATTATATAAATAATAACTTCACTAATATAACTTATTACCTATAAATACTACTTAAATAATAAGAATAAGAGATAATAGATAAATAACAGATCTATAAATACTATAATAAGCTAGTATAATAAGAGTACTACTATAGAATTATCTATCTTAATAAGATTACTATATTTAGGCTTAAGATCTATTCTCTCTAAATCTATACTACTACTCTTTAAAAATACTCGAAATCTATAATATCTATGCTTATATATACTAGAATATTATATAACCTTTACTCAGAATGCTTAATTTACTTACTATAAACTAAGCACTATTATTAACCTTATAATTATTAAGGAGGAATTACTTTTAACCTAGAACTATAACTCACACCTAAATAAGAGGTAAATTTAATACTACTAGTAACTTTATACTAAAATAATATAGTATTTAGTATATAGTAAATAGCCTACTAGCAGATATAGTAAAAGATACTAAAACGCTATAATAACTTATAGTATTATTATTAGCACTACTAATACCTACTTAAACCTAGAATTATCCTAACTAAGAGGTATAAAATAAAGATATCTATCTCTTTATACCTTAAAACAGCAAAGTATATTTTCTATTTAGTTTATAGATAGAAGTGCAGTTTAAGGATTATTACCTATAGTAAGTATAATAATACTATAATAAGTAACCACACTTACTACTATATAACTTATAATATTCTTACTACTACTATTAAATCTAGTATCCTAAAGGAAATAATAGAAGAAGATAATACTAAATAATAGTAATATTACTTTGCAGACCTATAAGAGTTACTAAGAAGACTAATAATATAAAACTTCACTTTAACTATACTAGACCTATTAACTAGAGAACTAGCTACTCTAGTATAAATAAGAGAGACTTATACTATAGTAAAAGCTTTAATAAAAGACTCTACTAGCTAAAACCTTACTACAGTATTTATTTATTTAACTCCTTTTATATAATATTATTAACTGCTATAGTAAATCCTTTTATATCTAGCTAATTAATGCTATAGTTAGACCTATTAGGTATAGTAACTCTATACTATTAACTTATTATAGAACCCCTAATTCCTCTAAATATAAAGGTATTTATAAATAACTATAATTAGGATTAAATATTTAAATTTAGTAATAAAACTATAGAGAAGGAGGTAAATATAAAAATCCTCTTTTACCTTAAAACCTATAACGCTAATAGCCTTATAGGTATAGCTTTATAGAGAGAGTTTATATATAACTTTATTAATTTACTACTTAAATTCTAGAACTAAGCTACTATAAGTATTATTTAATAACTCTATAACTACTTTATAATAAGTAAAGTATATACTATCTATAATTCTCTATAAGTTATAGATTAACTTTTTATAATTATTATAAAGAATAACTTCTACTTTTAGATAACTAAGAAAGTAAAAGAATAGATAAGTAAGAATACTATATTTATAAAGCTATAGGAAAATAAAGACTTTACTAGAGAAATTATAGGTAGTAATAGTAAGAAAAGAGTAAAGTCTATACCTTTATAGATTAATAATAAAAGGAATATATCTATAAATAATAAAGCTCTATAGCTAGTTAATCTCAGTTTAACTTTAAATACTAACCCTACTTTAAATATTATAAATACTTAAATTAGACTTAAAAATAATATATACTTACTTATATACTAACTTATAAACCTGACTAAGCTATATATTAATAAGATAAAGTATAGCAGTAAAGATATAGATATAGTAAAGCTAAAACTCTATATCTTTTAGAATATATATAAGAGAGCAGGCCTTATAAAGAAATAAATACTATTTACCTTTCTAATTATACTTAAGGAAAGGGTATTATATTATTACTATAAGATAATTTACTAAATTTAGCCTTATCTTAACCTAAACCAGATTATTACTAAGCTTAGTAAATATTTTAAAATAGAGGAATTTAAATAAGTATATCTTACTAAATAGAATATCACTATACTTATATTAATTATAAATAATAATCTATCTATAATAAAGCCTAAAGCTTTAGATTTACTAATTAACACTCTTATAAAGATATAACTAGTATTAAGTACTATCTATAAAAGTAATAAGATTTTATATAACTAACTCCTTTAAGATTACTAAGAAGTTAAGAAATATAAATAAGCTACTATAAACCCTATAATAAAGTTTAAAAGCCTCTATAACTAGCTTAAAGTTATAATTAGTAATATAGTTATATTTAGAAATAGTTAATTATCTCTATAACTATAATACTATACTAAGTAATACTAAATAGATTATAAATATAATAGCTAAGGCTAGAATAATTAATTTAGCTATTCTAGTCTATACTAAAACTTTAAATAAGATAATTTAAAGTAATAGGAAGATTCCTAGAAGCAGAGATATTATATCTATAAGAAGATAGGCTACTATTTAATAAACTATATATAAAAAGAGAGAGATAAAGTATACTCCTGCTTTTAAAGTAATTTATAAATTTAAGATACTTTAAAGATAGCTTACTCATAATTCCTTACTTAATATAAAAAAACTAAAAATAAGGGTTATAATAATTTAATAATAAATAATAAGGAGAATAAAGAGATTAAGATATATCTCTAGTTACTTAGAGAAGATTAAGATAGTTAAGAGGACTAATAATCTAATAATAAATAGCAGACTTTATTTTTTACTTAATTTATAAACCTAAACGTCTAATTAACCTATTTAGTAGATAAGAATACTATTACTAAGTACCTACTTAACTAAGTAGCTTATTATAGGATTACCTACTATAACCCTTTTAAATAAATAACTAATAATACCTCTATTAATATCTTCACACTTAATAGAAGATATATTTTAGAGACTTTCTAGGATATTATTCTAGATATAGAAGCTATAGGATTTTTAATAGCTAGTTATAACTAATAGATTATACTTAATAAAACTAAGTTACTTAATATTATAATTAACTCTATTACTATAGGAGGGATAAGTATTAAATTTAGTCTAGAAAAAGTAATTAAATTAATAGAAATAATAATTATCTCTATATCTTTTAGAGAAATAATATTCTATATTATATTAGTAAATACCCCTTTTCTCCTATACCTTATAGATATAAATAAACTAGATATTTAATTTAATAATTTAAGGAACTATTTATAATAAGGAGACCTAATTATCCCTATTATTTATAAATAAGGTTATTTATAGCTACTATTAAATATAGAGAAGATATTAGCCTAGAATAACCTTATAGAGACTAAGCTATACTAACTCTATTAATATTTTAGATATCTATTAGTTTACTAACTTTATAGGGTTTTATAGTAGTTAGGCTACTAAGCTAAAATATAAATACTTAAATATCTTATAAAGTTTTATAAATATTACTAACTTAATATAAAAGCTCTAAATTGCTTTAAATTTACTTTTAAGGATAACTATAACTTTAACTATACTATAGTTATTAATATTATTTACCTTAACTTAAAACTAGTACTTTATATAGTTAATATTACTACTACCTTTAATATAGGAAGATTCTTATAGGATCTATTAGTAAGTATAGTACTTAATATACTTAAATAATACTAGATCTATATCTATCTTAGACTTCTAGATATAGTAATTACTAATATTAGTACTAATTTTAGCTTATTTAAGTAGTATAGTATGCTCTATTTAATATTAATAACTACTATTAAAGTCTCTATTAAGACTTATAACTCTATAAATAAGATTAAAAGATATTATATAATCCTTTAAAGAGTTTATAATATAATTTACTAAGACCTTTTTAATATAGATTATAAAATAGTTCTCTAAATAGCTTTAAAGGCTATTAATAATACTATAGAGCTAAAAGGCCTAGTTATAATATTATTTATTTTTAGAGTATATCTATAGCTTACTAATAAATTCTCTCTATCTCTAGAAATCTAGAAATAGATAGCTATTATATAAAGAGTAATAGAAGACCTCTAAAAAGTCTAGGCTTTATACTAAGTTTTAAAAGCTTATACTATCTATAATAGACTAGATATATATAGAACTTTATAGCTATTACTACTCTTACTAATATATATCTACTATAAAAAGAAGAGTTAGTAAGAATTATATAAACTCCTTGCTATTAATAATAAGACCTATATACTTAACTTTTTATATAGATCTTAAATCTTCTAATTAACTATTATCTACCTATAGTATAATACTAGTAATACTAGTAATACTAGTAAGAATAATAATAATATGCTAATAGACTCTCTAAATAGGAATACTAGAAGAATAGAAGAACTAGATAAGAATAATACTATACTAGTACTAATACTAATATTACTATCTCTATATAAGAGAAATAGACTACTAAAGAACTATATAGAAGCTATTATAATGCCTACTATAGGTTTAATATAAAGAAGTAACTGCTTTATAGACTAAAATAGATAAGAGAATACTATAATTAATACTATTATTATTATTAATATAGTAAAAGCTCTTAACTAAGAGATTAGTAATACTATAACCTTTTTAATAGTAAAAGAGTATTTAGATTATAACCTCACTATCTATCTATATAAAGAGGGTATTATTATAATACTAGGAGAACCTTTCTCTACTTCTATAATAGCTAAGATAACCACACTTTAGAAATATAGTATTTTTAAAATTATCCCCTATAATACTGCTACTTATAGTAAAACCCAGATTTTCAAATCCTATATAGTTTATAAAGTTAAAGAAAAAGGGACTAACTAACTTTATAAAAAGTTATAACTTATTATTTAAGGTTATAATAATAATAATAAGGCTTTAATTCTAATATAATTATTAATAATTTAAAGAGTAAGTTAATAATTACTTCTCACTTTAGTACTATCCCTTATAGTAGAGGGATTTATCCTATAGCTTAGAGATATTATATAAATATATATCTAATCCTAAATAAAGCTTAATAGAATAATATTAGCAAACCTTCTAAGCAAAATTCAGAGCAAATACTTTAAGGATCAGATTATAAAGATTATTAAACCCCTATATAGTATTATAAAAGCTAGAACCTATTAATAAGTAACCTATAGTAAGTATTATAGAGAAAGGCTTAAAATAGATTAATCCGTATTTAACCTATACTTACTAATCTTCTTAACTACTACTAATAGCTTTAGTATTATTAATATATAAACTAATAATATAATTAGACTTTTAACACTAAGTTTCTCTAAATAAGAGAATAATAAACTTATAAAAGCTAGCTTTACTATAAAGGATAAATAATAACTTAACCCAAATAACCTGCTAATATTTAATAATAATATTATTATACTAAATATAAATAGTAGTCTTACTCTATACTAAAAGGGATAAGAAAATAAGATTAAGCTTATTAACTTAAAGGCTATTTTAACTAAATAAAAACAGCAATATATTTAGCAAAGAGTAAGAGATATATATATTATATTAATTTACAAACTAGAGATATACTTTAATTTATCTATAGCTATATAGTATTAAAAGCTAACTACTAAAGATAAAAAAGCACTTAATTAACGCTTTAAATAGTAAAAAGAGAACCTTAACTATAGCCTTATATTTATATCTATTAACTTAGTAATAGCTAAACTATTTATTTTTATTAATAGCTTTTTTACTAATAATTTAAACCTCTTATTATAGATTAGATTTATTATTATCCTTACTAATAAGATAATAAATAATAATATATTTATAATCTATAGTAATACTATTTACTTTAGTTTAATAAAGTGTAAAAGGGTTACTTAAAGTATTCTAGCTTTTAAAGTCTATAGTATAGTTACTAATATAAACCTTACCTATACTATTATAATAATATTTTAGAAGATCACTAACTACCTTAAAAGACCTTATATTTCTATAATTATCTATACTAATTTATACTTACTATATAAATACCTTATTAAACTTAGTACTATAAAGGAGAAGTAACTAATAATTAATATTATAGCGCTTTAATAGTTCTATAAAAGAAGAGAGATCTATAAGGTAAGATAGATTAATAGGGATAATAATCCTATAGATACCTTTATAAAGAGTATTTTAAATTAAACCCTTAAATACTTTATTATTAATAATAAAGTGATAGTTTATATAGAGGGATAGGTAACTTAAGAGAAGAAGGCTAAGAAGTTAGATAAGTAGTGCTAGATATACTAAAGCAGCTCTAGTATCTTAGAAGAGGAGGATTTAACTATATTAAATATAGAATAAGATTAGTATATAATCCTATACTATTTTTATAGTTTTAAATCTATTTTAGGTTTATAATAGGTATTAGTAATATAGAAGTATATTTTAGTAAGTTATAGTATAATCTAGCCTTAAAGAAAAGACTACTAGTATTATACTAATACTATAACCTGCAAAGCAGCAGGATATACACTGCTATTAATAAGTATATATAAGGTTATATAACCTATTACAGAGTATATATATATATAGTTTAACACCACTGCTTATATAGTTAAGTGGAACTTCTAAATAGATATATATTAACTTATAGGCTTTTAATATATATATACAAAGGGAGCCCTAAGTTCCGTGTAAACCTTATCCTAGTATAAAGCTAACACTTAGTAAATATTTTAAAATAGAGAAATTTAAATAAGTATATCTCACTAAATAGAATACTATAAGCTTTATATTAATTATAAGTAATAATCTCTATATAATAAAGCTTAAGGCCTTAGATTTATTAATTAATACTTTTATAAAGATATAATCTATATTAGATACTATCTATAAAAGTAATAAGATCTTATATAACTAACTTCTTTAAGGTTACTAAGAGGTTAAGAAATATAAATAAGCTACTATAAACTCTATAATAAAGTT